>JAOYSI010015546.1:0-10714 GCA_025775065.1 Hiodon alosoides | reverse complement strand
AGCAGCCTCCCAGTTAGATTAAATACTGTCCCCCTGGAAGAACCGCTGTGTCTGTTTGAGCAGCCTCCCAGTTAGATAAAATACTGTCCCCATAGGGTTAAAATCTCTAACTCTGCACATATCATGACATTGCTTCCCTAACCCGGAAGAGACATTATCTGAGTCCAGTGGTGGCTGGTGACCTTAAAATCAAAGAAACGGGTCTGAGGGCATGCTCATCAGGGGGGATTTTATATTTATTTTTTAATCACTTAAAGGTTAATCCTGGTTAATTCCAGGAGACCAAGTGGTTAAGTTTCTAGAAACATGTGCCTCCAAAAGGGTGCCGATTGCTCAAACTTTTTTGTTAAACTGCAACACAGAGATGACTACACCAAAAACATATTCACATATTAATCAAAGCTGTATAAATAATATTATAAGTAAGCGGTTAAACCATTCAGTGACCATCATTGAAGCTGTGCTTGAAAGAAAGCGGAGATCTTCACAGGGCTTGTAATGGCTCTTGGCATTATTTATATTTGAAATATAGATTTGCCATAAATATATTTGCTAACGTACGTCCTCGACTTCCCTGTCTTTCAATTTGTCAAAATTGAGGAGAACGTCAAACTCCTCTTTTGACCATTGGGTATAACCCCTAGTAGGCTTTATCAGTAGACGAGGCAAGGTGTCCATTCGATTAGCTACCAAGCTCTAACTAAAAATATGATCTACCATCTTAGCCATTTTCCAGCAAGAACATTATTATTATTATTATTATTATTATGTAACATGTATTTCTACACTGTATTTCTACACTGTATTTCTACACTGTATTTCTACACTGGCCTGCCATGGTTTCTCGTACCTTTCTGGATTATTTGTAAAGAAATGCTTGTGAGGCAAATTATATTTTATTTTATGTATTAAGAGGTGAGATTTAAAAAAAACCTTGGAAAACCTCTAGAACAAAATTTTTACCTGTCAAAGATTTGAAAACCTCTGCACGGGCAACGCTGCTTCCCGACACTTTGACAGAGAGCTTATAAGCGAAAAGCTCTGATCTGTTTAATGATTGGCCGTCGGTGCTGCAATCCCAGCCTGAGGCGAGAGTTCCCACAGGAACATTTTAAAAACTTCGGCATGAGTATTTTACCCAGTGACTGCCATTGGCTGCATTCCTCCCACCTGACATTTGACCAATACCTAGACGTTTGGATAAGGTTGCTTCTAGGTTGCAAGGTTATCGTGTTTCTTTGGTAACATGCAATATTTGAGTGGTTGACAAAATGCTCAGATAGATTCCCTGCTAATGAACCAGTCTGGCGCTGCACATGTGGTGGAGTTGTGTGGTAAAAATCTGAATATAGTTTGACCTTCAGGCGTGATGAAACACACCTTGAAGATCCCATTGTACGGGGTACAAAATGTACTTAATTTTCTCCTGGGGTCTGATAAACATCTCAGCACCCTCTCCTCCTCTCATCCCAGGTGTGTCGCACTTCCAAACTGGGGAGAAAACATCGAAGATTGGCTATTCTCAAAAACGATGGTAATAAAAGTACCAGCACACACACGGCAAGTGTGCGTGATTTTTGCTGAAGATAAGGGTGTGGATAAGATTGAGCTATATCAAACTCTATATCAAGGAATAGAGCGTTGAACAGGAAACACTTAATGCTAAAAACATGAAAGACCGGTTTATACCCTGCAGGGTAGTCAGAATGATGTATTGGTTGAAGACCTGAAGAGGTGTTAAGCTATTTCAGTTATAAATAGATGCATTGAGAGGCTCTCATCTTGAAAAATTAATGTTTTGCCTTGCAACATGGATACACTTAATATATCAGACACGAACCAGAGGCAGTCTGTAAGCAAACCGCCTGTTAACATGCATTTCACCTTGTTAAAAAAAAGTGCACCTTTTTATACCTGTTCAAAAGTGTTCGTCTATTCGTATAAAATGTAAAAAATGTTCATCTAGTCAAAAAAACAAAATATAAGAACTGTAAAAATGCTTTACTAAAAGGTTGTACAGAACAGACACCAGCTTGGAATGGACTCTTACTTATTACTTTTTAATTGGGGCTTGGGAATTTCTGAATAAATAAATAAAAATTTTGCTTAATGAAAACACATTATTTAAAATACACAATAATACAGTCATAAATGCAAGATAAGAGAGAATTGCCTTTAAAAAAAAAATCATTAGTGGTGAATAGCCCACACTCAACAAATAAAGCCTTAATATATATATATATATATACGTTTAAACAGAACGAACGTTTCAGTCCAAACGGACCTTCCACGAGCTAATGAAGCCATAGTTTACTCAGCACAGGATTTGAGCTCCTTTGGAATATGGATATACTGTATATATAGAGAGGAAGACGTTCCTCAAAACAAGGCTAGCCAATGCGCGTGTTTGAAGCTTAGACGCCGTGGATAGGCCACAGTACTGTGCGCGACACTAATGCAGTTCTGTTCGAAATTCCCGGATTACTTTCTGTTTGCATGTCTCGTGGGAACGTTTGTTACGTTACTGACTCAGGAAGCTGCATTTTTAATATGTGCAGTGGTTTGACGTTTTGGCCCTGTTTACATCGAGGCACTGTTTGCATCGAAGCCTTTGCAGGTTCTTTACTGCTGTGTGGTAAACCTTGATTGTGAAAATGACTGTGTCGCCATGTTTGCAGTACTAGTAATGGTCCTTCCTGAGGTTGTTTTGTTTCTATTTTCTTACTTTTGGATGCTTCTGACAGTTCAGTTGCAAGTGTTTTAGTGTTTTATCTGAATTGGGTTAGGCGAGTTTCTACACAATAAATATTTAGTTCCCGCCTACAATTTTTTTTGTGCCACTTGGTGGAGAAATATGTTGTAGTTATATTGCTTTCATTTTATGTGTCTATAATAAGTATATGAAGTGGTCTGCCGAGAAAATGATGTGATGTTAAAAAATTCCGGACCAGCTGGCCCAGGAAATCTGCAGAAAGCCCATATTTATCCAGTATGATCTGCCACATTATTTTATCACCCTCTGGCCAGAACCGTTGGCCAAAAAAAACATTTTGTAGTAAAAAAATATTTTTACATTTTACCAGTGATGTAATTATGGGCTGGGATGTTTGCACGTCGCAGAATCTAGCTAAATCTAGGTTTCATTGCTTTATATTAAAAGTATTTTTGCTTCACGTTGGGTCTCTGTCATCACAAGAGGGCACTGGGACACTTTGGGGTTACCAGTGAATGTAACGTCTGTTACGTCCCAGAGGGCGGAATGCTGAGAACGGAGGGCACTGGGACACATTAGCATTACCAGTGAATGTAACGCCTGTTACGTCCCAGAGGGCTGAATGCTGAGAACGGAGGGCACTGGGACACATTGGGGTTACCAGTGAATGTAACGCCTGTTACGTCCCAGAGGGCTGAATGCTGAGAACGGAGGGCACTGGGACACATTGGCATTACCAGTTAATGTAACGCCTGTTACGTCCCAGAGGGCTGAATGCTGAATGAGAATAAGGAATCTGTGCTTTTTGATGCATTCGAAATGACACATAAGCTTTGGGCTTAAAAAAATATAGATTTTTTGTCTGGAGCAGTGTTGGTTGTATGGCTTTTTTGAACAATGGTGACGCGAGAATTCACCCTCACATCGGCTTTTCATTAATGAGAGTGGCATGGGTTCCCATTGTTGAATTGTTGAACAAATGAACGCTTAGATTTCAGAAGAGCCGTTTTAGCAGTTTCCACATTGCCTGCTGCAGGATTTTTAGATTTGAGCAATCTATAGAATTGAAATAATCACCACCATCTTAACACGGCTATGAAGCCAATGATGTCAATCTTCGAATTCCAAAAATAAACAAATAAATAAATAAATCCCATTGTCAAGGTCACTCTATGAGAATATGATTCATATCTGAACTCGGTAACAATTTTGAGTGCTGAAGGATTCTGTTCTTTCCAACGTACTCACTATTTTACTGAATTCTAAATATGGATCACACTGAAAGATATTATCTAAAATGACGTGCGTCATTGCCTCCATGTGCCAGCATCTTCTTGCAGGCGATATTGCTCATTTTAGTTAGCTGCTAATAGCATTCAGTCTGGGATGTTAAATATATTCAGCTGCGTCGGATCTAAATAATTGGATTAATATATTCCCCATATAAATGTAATATGATATTTTTGCTCTACCGATTTGGCAGACGACATCAGGCCAGGTTTGGAGTCTTGGAGGACATGTTCTTTAAGTAGAATAGTTTTTTTTCACTAAAAACAGAAACTTATAGCATGCAAGTGGAGATAGTTAACTACAGGCATATATCTGTTAAAGAAATTTTTTATAAGCATTAAAGTTGGCTTAAATGGAAATATGTTGGGCCAACAATGGCCCACAATAATTATTTCTCCAAATCACAAGACCTTTTAGGAAAGCACAAATACAATGCAGTTCAGATAAGACCTTAAAGTAGGACTGTGCTTGTTAAATTTCTCTTCAGTCAGACAACTTGCAGGGTGACTTGCACTCGGATACTTTACTGAAGTAAGTAAAAATGAGAGAATGAATGGCGCTGCAATTCATGGTAATGTAGATCTTGTTTATGTGGTAACGTGCTCCACTGTAGGGCTGCCACCATAACTGTCCTGATTCAGCACCAAGGACAGCGACCTCCAGCCTCTAGTTTTACTTGTCATCGCTGGTAACTCGTAACATTCTCACAATGTTATGCAGCTTTTTAAAATCAATGTTATGTGCCTAAAAGCCCCTCAAATCAGACGGTGTGTCCAGCCTAAGAGGGCATCTCCCTCTGAAGTTAAACCTCTGCTTGCAGCAAAGTGGCATGGGGACTAATTAACGAACAAACTCACTCCAGGGACATCGCGGGCTTTAATTTCTCCGCTGCTGCTGGTTCCTCCTTGCTCCGCCCGCATTGTTTAAAATGTGCGTGCCGTCATGTCAGCTTCTGCAGGATAGAAGACAACTTGGGTCAGGCCTCCTCTGTGATTGAGTGGATCACTTCCCAGAGGGCTGCGGTGCTTCTGTTTGCAGAAGAGCGGATGTGACCATTCTGACCAGCCCTGCCTGTCCTGGCTGTGAGCTCTCTGACCATTCTGACCAGCCCTGCCTGTCCTGGCCTTGCACTCTCTGACCATTCTGACCAGCCCTGCCTGTCCTGGCCGTGAGCACACTGACCATTCTGACCAGCCCTTCCTGTCCTGGCCGTGCACTCTCTGACCATTCTGACCAGAAGGGGCTGTGTTTGCATAGCTGTGAAGAAAGTTTCAGGATTTGGCTTCATCTGGATGTTTTTATTTGCAGTAAGATGCCGGTTCGTAATTTAAAATAACCGGAAATGTGAAATGTAATCAATGGGTACTATTTTTAAAACAGGTAACATAACATGACACAACATTTTTATTTAGGAGGGAGGATTTTACATGCGAGCTACAATAACACAATATGATCCCTAATAATCTTTTCTTGCCATCCTTTTAGACTCCAAAAGGAGCCCTTATTTATTTCCTCTGTGTTACCAAAGACACTGAGATGTCTGAGGTGGCGATTTTTTGGAGGTTAATATAGGCGGCAGCCTTGCTGTTGATTTATAATTCCTCTGCTGCTGACCCAGCTTCTCCTTCCGAGCTGAAGTGCTGTGGCAGCTCGAGGTACGAGGATTAGTCTACTGACGCAGTCACTTTCAGTAGCCATGAAGGCAATTAACAATTACCGGGGAGGCCCCAGGTATAGTCAGTATGAATTCTGTCAATATTTTTTTATATTTATTTGAACCGCTTTGATTTGCTTTTGTTTTCTTTTGTGATTTGTAAATTTTTAAATGAACACATATTTTGTGTTTATCTTAACCGTGAAAATAATTTCAAGCTAGGGGTTGGTGGTAAAAGACATTTAGTGTATATGAAAGGTAGCAAAGTGCAAATTGTTCCACACTACTGCAAAAAGATTAGAAAGCAGTATTTAAATGTGATACAATCTATGTAGAATTAGTGGGGAAAGTGCTGGTAAATGCTTAGTTCTAAAGAATAGATTGAAAATGTTTTTAAAATCCGGCTCTGTGCTAAATGCTGAACCTCGGTCCACTTTACACCTCTCCTTTGATTGAAAATAAAATCTTCTGAAATCTTTATGACTATTCATAAGTAGGCAAAGTAGGAGTAAGTAAAAGCTGTTAAACCGAGAAGCCTGATATTGGAGTTGGGATCAGTACAGTGTTCGCCAGAGATATTGAGAGGCTAGTGGGTGGATCTTAGAGGCTAGTGGGAGGAGCCTATAAGCCAGTGGGAGGCGCCTAGAGGCTAGTGGAAGAAGCCTAGTAGGCTAGTGGGAGGAGCCTTGAGACTAGTGGGAGGAGCCTATAGGCTACTGGGGTGGGAAGATTGACTAGGGAAATTTGGCATAAGTGTGCTTGCATAGGCTTGTGGACCTTCAGGGGGATGATAATGGTTAAAACATTCAAGCACCTACCTCACTTAATCGAAGATCATAGATAATGGTTAAAACATTCAAGCACCTACCTCACTTAATCGAAGATCATAGATAATGGTTAAAACATTCAAGCACCTACTTCACTTAATCAAAGATAATAGATAATGGTTAAAACATTCAAGCACCTACTTCACTTAATCAAAGATAATAGATAATTCTTAAAACATTTAAACACCTACCTCACTCAATGAAAACTAATTGGTAATGGTTAAAACATTTAGACACCTACCTAACTTAATAAAAGATAACAGATAATAGTTACAACATTTAATATATAATGGACAGTTCCAAATTGAGGGAAAACAATTGGAATTTCTAATTGTACTAATACATCATACATCTTGGCTTGTTACAATGAATCTTGCCACCACCCAAGAAAATGGTGTGAACGTAGTAAAACTGGTCTCCTACAATCCAACGCCTTCGAGCCACGCCCCATTTTTCGCTCTGCCAACTACGCCGTCCACACAGGAAGTCTAGTGTGATTGAACGAGAAGCACGTCCCTGCAGTCGCCCCAGATGCTGATGAGCCGAGTGAAACCCTGTCAGTTCTCTGATTTAAATCTACAAAATCCAGCCCATAGGGCTCAGTCTACGTTCAGGCAAAATCCAGCTCATAGGGCTCAGTCTGCGTTCAGGCAAAATCCAGCCCATAGGGCTCAGTCTGCGTTCAGGCAAAATCCAGCCCATAGGGCTCAATCTGCGTTCAGGCAAAATCCAGCCCATAGGGCTCAGTCTGCGTTCAGGCAAAATCCAGCCCATAGGGCTCAGTCTGCGTTCAGGCGAGTGCCTCTGACTAACTATACCGCTGTATACTTGGAACCTCTAAGGGGGTTTATGGAGAAGCTCTAAGCCGAACACAGATCAAGCCTGGCAGTTTTGTTCATAAAGCGATTCATAGGCTGTTGCTCGGTAACGGGTTAAAATTTCTGTTAAAGTGTTTTAGGTTCAATAGATTAAAGCGTCTTGTAACAGGTGACACCAACCACGTGCTAGCTGTCATGGCACAATGAAGCACACGGACTGGCTTTTTGGAAAGAGGTGGCAACGGTGTTTGTCTCCAGAGCGGCCCAGCGCGGCCCAGGGCAGCCCAGAGCCTCCCAGAGCGGCCCAGGGCGGCCCAGGGCGGCCCAGGGCGGCCCAGAGCGGCCCAGAGCGGCCCTGCTTTTGGGGAGGACGGAGGCGTGTTCGCTGGTGGGTCACATTCCGAGGCTTGCTCCTCGAGAAGTTGGGCACTTTTCTCCTTCAATTAAAGAAAACCAAAGTGGTTGCCATGGAGAGCTCGTTAATAAATTCAGAAAGCTCTGAAATGTGAGCCAGCATCGCACCTGCTAGCAGCCTGTGAATTATCGCGAAGTTATGCCAAGTTAGAGACTGGCCCATACAATTATCAATCCGCTTGTACATTATGTTTTGCTTGTTAATAGCGATGCATATTTTCTGCGTGATTTAGGAAAGAAACTCTATGTTAATAACCATAACTTCATGTAATAGAGGGTGGTACTGTTTCCACCAGCGCCTGGGTATGTGCACCCATGGCGACAGGGTCTGTGTGCTATGTAGAGGATTTCAGTAGAACGTCCTTTCCTAAGTCCTTGATGCTTAGTGTAAGACATGCTGCATTAAGCAGGTGAAGAGTCGCATGCGGGGGGGGGGGCGTAAGGCAGTAAGGCAGTAATTACAGGAAAATGCTCTCTGCCTTTCTGCTCGCCTCTAGCAGGTAGACAAGATGAAGCCAAATTTTGCTTGCATTTCCAACCTAGAGAGAGTCTGGTCTAATATAATGGTGTGGGTCTGGAAAGACTTTAATGGGAGGCATTCTGTCCTGGGCATTCCCAGTCATCCAGACCTCAGGGAATGTCACAGAGGATCAACCCTTCACCCTCTGTGGCAGGGAATTTAATTCAGAAGGTCGTCATCCAACCCCCCCACCAACACGCATATTCTAGACAAAAATGCAAGTAAAGGATAACAGATCTTGTGTTGTTTCATGATGTTAACAGAGATTTAATAAAACACTTGGTGCAAAGCTGCTCCATGCAATAAACACCAGAAACTGCACAAATACTTAAAGAAAATACTGCTTGCTCAGGTATCATACTGCGGTTTACTTAAGTTAATGTGGTATAAATATAATGGATGAAGTATTGTGAATGAGACTACATGGTTGTGAATAAAAACCATTTTAAACCATGCGTATAGCCTATATGTAATGTACTGTATATTGCCTCTGGAGAACTGCTGGATATTAGATAGGGGTATTGGTTCTGCAGAGCTAGTTCTCTGCAAAGCCAGGACCCAGAGAAACCTCTTTTCCTGCTGATTGTAAACTCTAAGCCTGTCGTGAATCTCTTAAAGGCACATGCAAAAAAAAAAAAAAAGATTTCCTCTGGTAGCTCTGTTTCCTGTCGTCCACGTCTGCTCAATCTCTCTGTTTTTGTGTCCCGTCCACTCACGTCACATCACGGTAATGTGAGGTCTCTTCTGTCTTTTCATCTGTCTGTCCTCCGGTTGTTCGGTCTGCTTCACACATCCGTGTCTTCTGTCTCCTTTTCCTGCCTTTGAAGGAGAGCCCTGAGCCCGTGGAGGATGAGAGCAAGCTGTCGGTAGGTCCTGCTGTGTTTCCCTGTAGAACCTGCAGTCCGAACACACGCACACACACACGCACACACACACATCACACGCACACACACACGCACACATCACACACACACACGCACACACACGCACACACACACACATCACACACACATCACACACACGCACACACACACACATCACACACACACACATCACACACACACCACACACACACACGCACACACACACGCACACACACACACATCACACATCACACACACACACACACACATCACACATCACACATCACACACACACACATCACACACACACGCACACACACACATCACACACACATCACACATCACACACACACACGCATCACATACACATCACACACACACACATCACACACACACATCACACACGCATCACACACACGCACACACACACACACATCACACATCACACACACACACATCACACACACACATCACACATACTGACGCACACTGACACAAACAGACTGACAAAGAGAGAGACACACACACACACACACACACATCACACACACTGACGCACACCGACACAAACAGACAGAATAAGAGAGAGAGACACACACACGCACACACAGACACACCAGCACACATACAAAGTTCCTCCTGCAAAGGGATGTTACAGTGTCATATGTAGCGGTATGAGAACCGCTGTGTCTTGATATTTTTACTTGTAAATCTTTTTTTAATGGCTGTTTGAATACAGTGTGAAAAATAAAATTAACAAAAAAATTTTGCATAGTAGGTTTAAAACGAAAGCTTAATGTTAATTTAAGTATTTTTACTGTAGTCAAATCTGACAAGCGCCAGTTAGGATGTGGCATACCGTGGTTACTTTACACTAGGGTATACTATAAAACCGGTATACAGCGACATTCCCACCTCTGCATGTGTTTACTGCGAAGCAATCATTTCCTTATCAGATCAGTTTGTTTTAAATGTATAGTGAGACACGTTTTAAATAGCTAATATGGGGATTTAGGGTAGATACAGGGCTTTCTCAGAATGAAAGAGATTCCTGATATCTTTCAAATGAGCCGCAGCAAGATGGAACCCAAATCAGCGTCAGCGAGAAAAATCCTCAGCTCAGTACTGAGGGACTTGCTGCAAACATGCTGGAGGAATGGCGTGGCGCAGAGTAGCCACGCCCCCCCTCCGAATTCCCAGTCTGTTCACATCACGATTCCAACTCGCCAGGAACCCACAGTATCGCTGCCAGCAACGCATTTGATCACGTGGGGCCAGATCAGACAAGCCCCCCCCCCCCAGCCTTTTGGTGCCTCCACCAGCTACAGAAATATGCTCTCGCTGCCCGGAGCTCTCGCTGCAATCTAACCATCTATCCTGTCAGATTGAGACCAACATCTGCATGAGACATTACACAGTTGCCCATGTGATTCAGAACTCTGGATGGAGCCTACTCCATTCTCTGTTATTCACCGGTGTATAAATGAGAAAATAAAGGTCGGCAGGTTATAGCTAAGGCGTGTATGAGGCAATGTCTGATTGTGTGTGTGTGTGTGTGTGTGTGTGTGTGTATGTGTGTGTGTGTGTGTGTGTGTGTGTGTGTGTGTGTGTGTGT
>JAOYSI010015536.1:17288-32239 GCA_025775065.1 Hiodon alosoides | reverse complement strand
TATTCTTTATGTGACTAATCTATTCAATCTAAATAATATGAAAACCAGCGTCCTCTCAACTTCTCCTAAACTCGATCTATATTACAACGAATGATGTGGTGATTGGCGAATTGGAAAATTCATTTTGGGACACAGTAAGTTTCAAGGTTTCAAGATCCGTTTAATTCACTCCCACTTTTGGAATGACATGGTTGCGATTGGATTATCCGGCCATGACTACATGGACTGTGACCCAGCAATCGAATAGTATTTTGGATCTGCTGAATTCATTTTAGGATAAGTGCACCTCCAAATGGTATCAAAAGCCCCCCTTCAGATTCCTCTTCACAGTTCAATAACACATTGTGCTGCTTTGTTCCATGGGGGGCTATATGAACAGGAATGATTCCCTGAATAGTAGGCAGCCTACTGAGAATTTTTAATTATATACCAGTACATATCAATACATGCTAGCAATGTTGCATTACATTTGTAGGGATATTAGTGGTGTTGAGTATGTATCGTACAATGGCTAAAAAGCAATAGCTTTCCAAAAGTCCAGTGAGGACCTGTGGGTGAAAGAGGTGCGTTTCCATAAAGGCGTTCTGAGATGCGTCCATCTTTGTCCCACACTTTGTGTTATTAGTTACCATGACATTTGGTGCTTTCAAGCGGTCAACAACGAAATGTATATCCCTTAAGCTTGCGGCAAGGTGTAGCATATCAATGTGTACAGGCTTGCCATAGACAGTGACGTCAAATGCCTTGGAGTTATTATACCCGTATGCTTAGATCCCCATGATTTCAGCCTGTGTTTCAATGGTGAGCTAATAGTGCATTTTTGGGAGCTGAGATGTGTGTTCTTATAATACTGGTGTTCTCTGGTTAAATTAATTGTCATGATTGGAAGTGTAAGGTGAGCTACCTTCTTAAAATGAGCATGTGGATATGATATAAAAAATACCAAAAAACATTGTAGTTGCAGCATAATGTCTTTACTTATGTGAACGATCCCAGATGTTGCATTCACAGGCATCTTGTCCGCGATATCCTTCTGCATTGAATGAAACAAGGCAACATTCCTTAACAATGCCAACAGAAACTATGGGCAGAGGCATTAAGTATATTAATAGGCCACCATGTCAGAAACTGTTTAGTCAGTAAAGTGGAATTGTTGCGTCTCTTCAGGAAAACGCTCTCTCAGTCTGAAACAATCCCATTTACATTGCTACCATATTCATTTGACCATGGGTGCAAATGGCTGAACATCATTATTGAAAACAACTTGTGTTAAAATAACCCAAGTCCTAATCAATTTAGCCCATGTATTTTCCCATGGTGGATTTTCAGACACAAAGGAAATGCATCGATCAATATATTCAGTTTTCACACATCCTTTCAAAATTGGCAAATTCAGGGGCAAAGGCAGTCTAAACACTAGAGAACGTAATACATTTGTATGCTATTTTCTTTTTGTGTTGATTGCTGAGTTTATTTGAGCATAAATGGCTGCCATCTCCATTTGAAACCGGCAAGGCAGGAAAGTTGGAATAATAATTGTCTGTCGCTGATTAAGTTCTCATCTCTTTCTTTGCCTCCTCTCTGTACATACTAGATATGTCCCACCGTGAAAACTGTGGATTGCACTGAATTTATTTTTTTTACCTTCTGGACTATTTTATGTGTCGGTGCCCTGAGCCTTCAGAAAAAAAGAGACATAACAGCCAGCGTCCCGATGTGCTTCCCTCTCTGAAAAGTCTCTGTGGTGACTCTGCCTGGGAGCAAAATTCTTTTGTGTGTGCTTTGCTCTCTCATTATCTCACCCGACTCAGACAACTCCCCTGTGAGTCAAGTGAGACACGGCTTACCCCGGGGGGAGGGCGTGGCGGAGGGGGGTCCTGGAGACAGAGACGGCGTGGAAAAAAACCTACATTTCCACGCTTCGTCCGGTAGAAACCCAATTTTTTTTTCAGCCTGTCACTTGACTGGGCTTCAGCGGCTCATGAAATAATAGACTTATCAGTTGCTTTCCAGAAGTTTCAGAAGAGCCTAGCAGGCCAGGCACAGGGGAATTTATCAGTCCGAACTCATCAGATTAGAGGGGAAGAGCATTGTTTTGGCGATAGCGCTGATATAAAAGGCAGTGGGGAATGCAAATACAAAAAATGCTATCAAACAGGTTCCATTCCACCTTATCGTTCTCTGGTAATTGTTAGAAGGAACCCTTGAACTGAACGGACTGACTATGTTTGACAGCTGGCTTTTTTCATTCCGTTGCGATCCTGATCAAAACTGAACAGAAATCGTTATTGAGAAAAAAAGCAACCTGTTCAGTCAAACCAAGCAAGTGAATCATGTTGCCATAACAGCCCTGTGATGATTTAATTGCAGCTATCAGGGGCCAAAATGTGTTTTCTTAGTCCCACTGACAGCATCCGTACTGATTGTTATGATCAGCGTGCTGGTTAGAAAGTCTCAGAGCCTTTTTGCTAACATCGAAGCGCAGCAAAAACAAGGCAGGCCTGACACACTGAATCACCTTCAAGAAAGGGGAGTCAGGATCGAATCCATTCTGGGTTAAAGGGCAGAATGAAACAAACAACGTATTTGTACATAACAATGTATTTTTGATGTTCTCTGTATCTCTGCAATGCCCCCATTGCCTTGAGTGATGATGCTTGTGTTGCTGTACCTTACTGTAATACTTAACTGTGCACTGGTTGCATGGTGAAATCCCGTGTTGCTAAATAGTGCTAAAAGTTTGTCTTGGACTAAAAAAGTATTTAATAGCATCGCATAATCATGTATGGATCTGTCAGTGAATGTAGGCCTTTGTGTAATTTCTTGGCACACAGTTTGGCATTTACTGTTGATAGAGACTTCCATGAATCAAGGCTCCGGTGAATCATATCTCAGTAAAATGCTACGATTTCCATCCCTCGTTCGTTTTTGTAAGGGGCGTGGATCTTGATTCTGGTGGAACTGCTTCCCTGGGTCTGGTGCTCTGAGTAATGGAATAACTGCATTACAAGCCCAACAGGGAAATCCGCATCGGAGATACCAGCGGCTTCCAGGCCTGGGTTATTTTTCCCAATGGGGATGTGGGTTTGAGAGCTATTCATCAATGCTCCTCTATGTGAGGAAGCGTCGCCGGTAAGTCTTGTACAGACATCATTCATAAAGGATCCCAGCTTTTTAAACTGCACGTTGAATTAGCATCTGCTTACGTTTGCCCACAACCCCACTTCAGTAGTAGCGCGTGTCTGAAATCAAAAGACGGTGATTCCTTTCAATTTAATTGTGACATTTGATTTTGCTATTAGTTGTAATACAATTAAACAGTTTGTTTCCTTTTTCCACTCTTTGGTAGCTCTGTCCTCTGTACCACTTACCCTGCCTCTTTAAACGAATTCCCCAAAAAGTAATATACATGTCCAGTGTCTCATTAAAAACTAATAAATATTTAATTATATTTTTAATAGTCCGTGGAACCAAGGGAGCCCCCAACTTTATGAGATTTTTTTGTTGTTGTTGGGACGGTAACTCCCCAGCAGCTCAGGAGGAACATTTTAATCGTATCGAATGAACTGCTAAACTGCACCATGCTAAACATGCACTAATTCAGAGTACCTTCACACTTGGTTATTTGTCATCGTATGCGCTGTTACGTGGTGAGATACGCAAAGCCATTTATTGGGTTTGACGGTGTAGGCTATAAATGCCAAAAATTGAGTGTTCACCAATTCGATGGAATCAATGTAGGCAAGGGTTATTAAATCATATTATTCCAGAGAAAGGAATTAAGCTCTAAGGTGTAAAATAAATCCCACCACACAAAATTCTGTAGAACAGAATGACTTAGCTTTTTATCTTTGTGCATCACTTGTTTCATTTTCACACTCCATATAGAAGTTTCTGGTGTCTTGGTGATGCTGTTGAACCCTAGAGATGTTCTGGCATCTTTTATATGTAATTGAATCTAAAACACAAATGAGCCTAATTGCTACAAGTAAGACAGCGGTGACCCTTGGTGGGGAACCTAATGAGGTTAACCTAAAAACGGAAAGTAAAAACAGCTGGTATAAATTTTACTGCCACGCCTTACTAATGGTAAGTATACATGCAATAATACCTCAGCAATGATGGTTGGTTCAACTGTCAAATGTTTATTCTACAATATTCTTTCTTCAACAACATCAATATAAAAAGATTGGAAGTTTGGAACAAACCATTAAGCACCAAAAGCTGTAACACATTTAACCTCAATGTGTGCTTGGGGGTGTCTGCTGCAGAGGTCCCATTTCCATCAACACGCAGAAGAGCACCAAACCCCCACATTACTTACCTCCAGCCTATCATCTTATCATTTGCTGCACCAATACCCAGTCCTGGGACACTGGGAGAGAAAAACAGCAGGTGGTATTTAAAAAGTGCCACTCCCAACATCATCCGTCTTCATATCAATGTCAAGCCATGTTCTTCAAAAGTACATCAAAGCAGAGATGATGGAATTTAATCATTGGATGATATCTACATTTTTTTAAAATGGGGAAAGTTTCTCTTTTTTTGTTACTGAGGAAACCAATGTTTCTTGAACATGCAAAAAATACATTAAATAGAATCGGTAAGAATTCTTTATTTTTTAATCATCTTTTGGCTGTTAAATTTAAATGAAGTTGACTGTTCTTTTTGACCCATCCTCATTTCTTAGATTGAAATAGTCATGAGCTTTTTTAGAAAGGTTTTTCTCAAGTCCCTTGTCTCTGGCAAAAATTAGACCTTGTTGAGAAATATGTGTCTCTTTTGCAGTTGGCAGATGGCTTTTAAGTCATAAAGTGTGTCAGGTTCCATGTCCTGAACGGTCCTAGCCTTCAAATACCAAAAGATGGCAGTGTTGGGTGGAAAGCCTTTAAACCAATAGGCTTTTTTACATGTGATCTAAAGGTCTATATCAGGGGTGGTCAAGTCCTTGGGCTAACGTATCTTTTTTTTCTTGCTTTCTTTATTATGTAATTGAAGTAATTGTTTGGAATTCCTCCAGCCGGATTATCGATTGAAAGGGTAACTGTTAAAATCCTTGGGCTCCAGGCCTCGCAGACCTAGCGTAGGCCATGGCGGTTCTATGCCCTGACGGGTCTATGTCAGCTATAATGTTTCATTGCTTCGTGACGCTTCTTTTTGACCTTCTGTGATTATTTTGTGGAAAGAATAAAAAAACTTCTCCATGCATCACAGCCTACCTCTGACTTACTTGTTTTTTTTTTCAGTTTACCCAAAACCGGCCTCTGGTGACACAATGACACCCTTAACTTTGACATAACATCAGCCTTTCTGCCATTGATCTCCCTAATGATCCAGTGTGGGAAATCTACTTAATCCAGCAAATTTTAAGTTTCACATGCGTGAAAACGCTAAAGCTTGTTTTCTTTGTGGATCAAATAACAATAATGCTGACAAGTGTTAATGCTAACAACTTAATGCTAACAGGCTAGGCTAGGGTACCACGCTGTGGGCCCATGGGCAACCATCTCCACACATGTAGGCTGTAAACTACATCGTACCTGCTGGCCACGGATCATTTTAAACCCACTGAGGTGCAAAAACCTGTCTTTCCAGGCATAGTAATTGTGTACATCACAGCAATCACAACAACCGGTGAGCGAAGGAATGGGGCAGCTTCACACGCCACCTATGAATATCCTTGGTGTTTACAGCTTCACAAGATTTCATTTTATTTGGTTTTGTTTTGGACTCAAGCCCAAGGACTTTTGCTTTCATTTTAGTCAAAATAATATTCATGTCATGAACATTTTTAAACGATAAAACGGCTTACTTTGAAAGTAGCATAGTAGCAATCCTCTGAGCTTGCTAAACTAGTAAGTTATATTAACTTGGAAAATAAATGGTCCTAAGAAACTGTGTGTATTTCTTCATAAATCACTTTGCATGTTATTAAAAATACATTTAGTTACCACAACTATGATTAGAAGGGTAATAAAAAACAGCAATGATTTTGTCAATTGATTTCTGTGTATCACAGCTGTGTTTTTTTATTTTTCATATTTTGTCTTTTTTGTTCAAACTTTATTCAAGGTTTTTTCTAAGGGCAAATCCTCTGGCTGTATTGTCAGGTGCTGTTTTCTACTAACTCAACCAAGCAGCAAAAATCGATTGCTTCTCTAAATGCCATTAAAATTTCTGAACAGCAGACAGACAGATGTGACTAGTATTTTTCGCTGACTATTTTTAATACATGTACATTTCGACCGTGAAAGATTGGTGATACACAACCGTGTTCTTGATCATACTTAGAGACTGCTATATTTAATAATGTCCGGTTAATCGACCTTTTCTATTTTATCTTCTTACTTTTACACTATATTGTTGAATTAAAATGTATATAAACATAATCTGCGGCTTGCAACAGCCATGCCATACAGAAGGCTGGATTCTCATTAGATTTGTATTGATAATTGCATGATCTTGTATAGGCCAGCAGAATGTCTTTTTATGCCTCAATACAAGCGAACGAGCAGATTGTAATAACGGTGGTTCAATTTCTCTGATACTTTGCAAATCAACCTGACAAAAGTAAATGAACAGAATCTCTATTTGCATATGTATCATTACTATTATTATTTGGATGTTCTTAGATTGTCCATTGGATTATGTCTGTCAGATAAATTGAAAACAACATTTGAACCAGGCCGATATAAACAAGCAAAGTCAAGTCATTATGTTCTGAGCAGCAGTGATGCGCAATGCTGGGCGTAACTGTACCACGTTAGAGGATGTCAGCGCAGGACTGTAGCTCCTCTAGCATAACTTATCAGTTATCAGCAGGTCCTCTACCATTGACACGCATCCCTACGTCCCTACTCAATCTCAACCTCTCAACAAGGCATGACAAAACGCCCTGCACTGAGCTGGGCGGGGGAGATTAAGAAGCTGACAAAGGTGCTGTTCCGACATGACATCTGACGTAATTGACATTTTAAACATGGCCCTTATCTCTGGGTCATCAGTCAGTCTAAAGAAAGAATATGTTACTTTAACTTCCTTGACTGAGCAGGGAGAGGGTTGCATTCTTAATCATGGTACCCGGATTGCATCTGAAAATATCCAGCTGTATAGATCGGTAAAGTGCAAAACAGTACTAATCGTTGTTAAGGAACTTACGTCTTTACAATAGAGGGTTGATCACCTATCTGACCATCTATCTAGCAGGTCCAATAGGGAATTGGACTCCCTTTCAGGGAGAAATATTTTGCAAATTAATTAACTCTAAACATATGTCTATATATATATATATATATTTTTTTTTTTTTAATTGTAGTGCTTGGGTTAAAAACAACTCAGGATGCAGTCCTGTCCTTCAGGTTCACTCAGCTTTTCTCTATAGCAGTGTTGTAAACTGGTTGCATTGGCAGCGTGTGGTCATTCCACAATCCCGACTCGCTCAGTCAGGAACTTGACCCCTAACATTTGTGTCCCCCTCACGGTCCCCATCGATTCTGCTCCCGCCCTCTGCTCCCGGGTCTCCCCTTTTCGAGCAACAGGTAAACCCACGCCACCATGATGAATGTCTCAGAATGCCATATCTCATTTATGCTGGATGCCACTAGTGTAGATGTAAAAATAAATGACAAAAAATAAATGTGTTCTTTTTTCCATCAGAGGATTTTTGGCCTTTCAATATATACCCGATAATGAAATATGTATTTTCCGGCAAGGTTCACATTTTGATTACATGCTTCTTCTGTCTGACTCGAATGTCTCCTTCAAATCTGGGGAATGCCTCTTAGGCCTAATGGTTAGACGTTTGGGTTTCTGCATGGAAAACGATGGTTAAATTTTTTTCCTTGGAAAAAAACCCTCTGAATGGGTGTGCACCTGTGCGTGCCTGCGTGTGCGCACGTACGTCTGCGTGTGCTCTCACCTGTCCGTGTGAGTGTGTGTGTGTATGTGTGCGCACCTGTCCGTGCATGGGTGTGTTTAACCCCTATATCTGTGAATGAAACACAGAATTGAGCATTCCTTTTACTCCCTTTGGGATTGTAACTCGGTGAAGTTTCTAGGGTAATATACTTTTCTACTATTTGGGATTGAGCCTATCTCAGGGTGTCAGGTAGGCTGAAATAAAGAAATTGGACAACAACTGGAAGGCTGAGCACTTATTTTGGTTCTTCACAAATTTATTGGAATTTGATGCCATTTCATTTTGAAGTTCTGCTGAATAAAAAGATTAATAAATAGCAGTACAGTTGAGCCTACTTTTGTTACCTATACTACTACTAATAATAATAATAATAATATTTTTTTTAAAGAGCTTTTGTACATTAAAATTGGGCAGTAGAATAATTACGTACAATACAATGAGAAAGAGATATAATACAAAATGAGAGAACACCAAAAACAAGTGGCTCATAAAAACCACTGACAGTAAAGAATAAAAGAATTGACCGGAGGATAGAGCACGGGGGGTTCAGAAAAGGTTAGACTAAAGAGGTTTCTGAGCGACTGAAAAATGAGTCACCCGAGTCAGGGAGAGGAGAGAGGAGAAGGGGCGAGGCCACGAGAGGGGTTGCACCTGCTTTCCTGAGATAAGTCGGAAGCAGGCTGTGGAGGTGGAAATGCGCACTGTGGTTGCAAAAAAGTGTACTGATTTACATGTGGAGGACACTGTGGTTGCAGTGGGTATCGAATCAGTCTCGTAAGTAAGTATTTTATCAGTCTCGTTTTGATATGTTACTGATGTATTTGGAAATACAATTACCAATTTAATTCACTTGTGTTACGAGTAAAGATTGGTGTAGGCAAATTTTTTTCATGGTGATATGAAATGAACGCATCCCCCTTTTGGCACTAAGCCAACAGTTTTGAGAAGAGAGAGAGTCAGTTAAATAATCCCCTGCTGGACAGAAGTTCGTTAGGCAGCTTGTAAATAGGCTGATAACATCTGGGCAGTTCAGAAAATTGGTTCTCAAGTTTCCTATTACAAACTAACATAAAAAGTAAAAAACCATTACAAATACTCAGTCTTGGGTCATTATGGCACACTTCTAAAATCTGCTGTTTTGATGATTGCAATGGTTATGGATATGGAAATTAATTTTTATTTATTTAAGCAAGTGATTGACTTTCAATCATTAATGCTCAAGCTTTTAATATAGCTTTGACATTATTTATGAAGGGTCCTGCAAAAAAACTGCAATATAAAATATCATCTTATTTCATCAATTATTTCACACTTTCTAAGAATTTGAAGTTGGGTTAAAGAGTTATAAGGGGTATACATTTTTAACAAGAAGTGAATAATGTTGACACCAGAAGCATCAATAAGAATACAAATGCCTTATTTTTCATTGAATTGCTTATTGACTCAGGTAACCATCAAACTTAAAAACAAAATAGACAATTAAAAACTTTAGACTAATAAACAAGCTTTTACTTAAAATGTAAACAACACAGTCAGTGTTTTTTAGGGAATAGTGAGCATGCTGTTATTACTCTAATGCGAGCAGTAGCTCGCTGTACCTGTGTTTTACTGGATCGCAGCGCGGCCCTGGCTGGTTCAAGCCCCGCACCAGCTTGTGTACCCTTGAGCTCTCCCTCTCCCCTTCAAGTAGTTGAAATTGTGAGCTTTGGATAAAAGCATCTGCTAAGCAACGAAACTGTACAATCGTAAATTGTAGCAGTGGAAGTGGTGTCCGTCAGTGTTCTACCCAGCAAACTTTCCCAAGATGGTGCTGGGAAATTGTTGCTACGCACTGTAGAAGCAGAGGGAATCATTTGGGTTTTGAGTTATGCTGAACCAGGAGTGGAAATGTTATTCTAAAGTGAGGGGTCCGGGTTTGATGAGGATGATGTTCGATGAGGTTTGATGAGAAGAAACTGCAGATCAACTGACAAAGTTTTTTTTTCAAACCTGCGGCTGGGGAAAGCCGCTACAATATACTGACTCTTCAATACGTCTATTGACTAGCTCTATTCATCTTTTACTCTAAAAGACAGCGATGGGTTCCATCGTGAATCGTATTTTATTTCCAAAGAGGCAAAGGTCAAAGATGAAATCAGAAGAGGTTAGGAGAGCATTGAAGGCTGCTCGCTGCCCAAGCTAGGCTGGTAAAGCAGTGGGTTTTCTCTCGGCTTGTTGCTAATGAGAATCTCCTACACACTTGCCAAGCTTTTGCGGGCTTCCAAAACCGTCAAGACTTGAGTCAGTGGGCATAAAACTTTATTCTGCATAAATGCAGTTTGGATTATTTACAGTCTTGAAGAGTTTATAATCATTAAGAAATGTTTTCATAAGTCTACATTCCCATTAGCTAGGTAGCCAACATTACATTGGAGTTGCCTTTTCATTGCAACACACAGGTCTTTATTTTTTCCTTTTATCATTGAAGCCACCCATTTTTCAAAGTGTTTGCACAGCAGACAGTGTAGCCTCTACTATTTTTAAAAAAGTCTACTTATTTTAAAGTCTTCCATTGTACAAAATAATTGAGAAAAATACGCTCCAATATTGTATTCCAGCTCGTTCAAATTCCGTTGTGAGGCATGAAAGAAAAACAGAACGCTTAGCTTGATTGTCATAAAAACATGTATTTCTTATTTTTTAAAACTAAATTACAAATCATTACAGTTGTTGTGCCTACTATTTCAACCATTTTGCTTATAATGTGCTCTACCCAGGCTAAACTCCTCATCTCCTTGGAGTAGGCCTCTGAATCCTTTCAATCTCAATCCTCACAGTGAGTTCTGCTAACGGCTTTGGAAAAGATGGATAAGGGGTTGTAATTGCCTTGCATTCATCATCAGTGAATCGCCTTATTTGATCATTGTGATATTACTGCTGTTTTATTCCTTCTGGCCCAATCAGCTCTGGCTTTTCACTCACCGGGCGCTAGTTTTCTCTGAGGAGCCTTTACACTTTTGGATTACTATGTGAGAACTCTTGGATTTTCAAATGGCCTGATCCCTCAGTGAAGTGGAACTGGTGGTCCTTTGCAACCCCCATCACTTCCCTGAAGTGCTGGGGTACTCCATTCAGTCGTAGGTCTGAACAATGACTTTGTCTTTCTCTGTTCTGCACACTTGAGCTGTTGACATGGGATGACTGCTCAACAACATTGACAATGTAGCCGATACAGTCCTATTCACTTTCCTTGTCGTCGCTTCTCTATTAGTAAGCCCACCCCCCATTGGTCTGGCCGGGCTCTTAGGAGACTCTGATAACCCTCATGGCTGTCTTACCTTTGCCTGCTTCTCGCCACTTTTTTACTTTTTTATGCTTCTATAGTTTATTCCTGCGGAGGCTACATAATTGTACAACACTAAGAACTTAATTAATTTACTCCATCTCCCCTTGTTTGTCAGCTTCGAACCACGTTCTGCTTTTCTTGAGTCTCATCATCGCCTGATCTGTAATGACTGCAGTAAAAGGTGATGGCATCCTCTATATCCCGACGGTATGTATTTTGTACCAGTTTAAGGAGTCCTCTGATGAAGGAGAGACTTTTCTGAAATATAAAAGGGGTAAAAGGGGTATAAAATGTATTGTGAAGCTGAATTGCCAAGAACTATCAATTGCGTGAGAAACAGAATGCTAATGCTAAGGCCATGCGTGGCTATCAGGGGTGAGGATTGTAACAATGCTGTTGTTCCCTTATGCAATTATTTGAACATATGCCGTTGCCACTTGCTGATAAGAGTACTGGCAATCACTTTCCAGTTTTAGGGCAGTTGTTATGGTTTAGACCTGAAGAATCTCTCAACCGTAGCATCTCGGTTGGGGGCTGTGGTGGGCATGACAGTCCTCTGTAATCCGGCTTGGTCATACAATCCATACACACACTGAAGGGTTTCTGATTGTGGGTTTGCGGTCTGGCAATTATGGCAGCCAAAAGGGAGTCCACCATCTTTGGCCTCCTCGCCTGTCATTTTACAAAGCATTAGGCGCACTCCAACTGCCTGAGGCAGACAAGCTGGCAAGCTCAGGTTTTCAGCACTAGAGGAGGTTGTCTATCTCATAATGAAGGATGTCTTTCGCAAAAGCATTGACAAAGAGGTAATAATATATTTTTTTTTTTTAATTGACATTAAGAGGAGTAGTCTTCAATCTAGTCACCCGTCAATCACTACAAATCTCAAAGAGCCGTGGTTCCCAATAAAGGGCTTCAAGTAGGTAGCCAGCTAATGTGAGTTTAAATGTATTTCAATTATTTGAAAAAAGTTAAGCGTCATACCAATGCCATACAATATTAATTGATATATACTAGCCTACAGTATATTCATTAAAATACTTCTTAGTTAGAGCTCAAATATTCATAGACATCTGAGAGGGTTCAGACTCTCTTTGTTGTCCAAAGGCTGTTTTATTGAGAAGAGAGGGGCAGTCGTACTTTGTTCACATGATTATGCTATAGTGCTATGCACCACTGAAGTCCCTGCAATGATGGTGGATGCAGAACCAAAGCGCACACAGATACGTGTTTTTTCACTGTATGTGCAGTGGGCTGTGGCACTACCCACCACGACAGTGCCAGATATGAACAGAGATGTCTAAGGTCCCCTGAGGGCTTATTCTTATTTATTTGCCTTAAAATAATATTACTATTGCCAATATTAGTGATGCGCCTACCAACTTATTGAATATTTTAAAAAACTAGAGGTATATAAAGAGGTATTATGATTAGAGATACCATGGGCGAAGAGTGGGAGTGTATCCCTAGTGTCTTTACTAAATGTTCAATCTTGCAGTCAATTAGTATTACTGGCTCTGGGTCGGGCTTCTGAGAAATTTGTTCAGCCTCTTCGCATCCAATTAAGCTAGGCGGGCCAGTCGAGTTAGCTCCTCAGCTACGATATCAGCTTCCATCTGACAGCGTTCCCTGTAGGTTATTTTGCTTTTGCTTAAAAAAAAAAATACATTAAATATTGTAGAAGGGCATACAAACATACACAATTATTGGTTACAGAGACGTTGGGGGGGGCAAAGAGAGAATGAGAGAGACAGAAGGATCAATGACGTGACATCTGAAATTTGCAGCAAACCAAAGTGAGAATTATACCCTGATACTTCGGTAGACACAGCCAGATGAGATGGTATACACATGTTATACTGAGGATACTATATTTCAGGAGCTCAATTTGACACAACTGTAACTCATTAACGCAAAATAATAGGCATACACATGGTGGCAGCAAAAATCGTGTTAGTCGCACACGCTTAAGATCAAACCTAGGACCAGTGTCTGATAGCTGACACAGATTGCAACATCGCATAGTTGTGAAGTGCAAAGGTTAAATAACAATATCACCGAACATCAAGCCGTTAAGACAACAGCAACATGCCAAAGTAGGTTTTCAGATAAATGGCAAAATATGCCTTTTTATAAATTTTATTTTAAAAATCTGCTTACTATTCATTCATTCTGCCTGGAGTCGCCTCCCTGTCACCCATGACGTTGATAAACGACGGTCTGCTTTAATCTAAAAAGACAGGTCTACCCAGAGGTGGGCCATCAATGTCCAAGAAAAGCAACGATGACAAGCTCTGTGCTCGAAGCTGGAAACCCGCTTTCGTATTAGGCAGGTTAAGGTTAAGCTGGAATTTGTTCAGTGTCTTACCCTGCGACTTGCGGTCTCTGAATTCTACCACTGCTTCTCTGGTCAATTTCCCATGTAGTTTAGAAAGGTTGTGAACACGTGACTTTCTTTAAGCAGGATAAACTTCTCGTGCTGCTCTGGCCAAACAGGACTTTTGTCTTGCGCTGTTTGGTCTTCACAGTGAATATAACTCCTTGCGTTAGGCACTCACTTCCTCGCCAAGGTAAATTTGAACTACTAACTACAGGAATGCTGTGACAGTGCAGTGGTAAACTAGTTTCACTCTTGAAAAATGCTGTAACTTTCTCAGCTGATGTGATGTGATCCCTGCATTGCTGGTTGGGTTTGCTAGTTAGACAGCAAATATTTTAGCTTAAGAACGGTAGTTGTTTTAATTTAGTTCTTAAAAAGGCAGTGACTTACGATTATTTGAGTGTTGGAATATCAGCTGGGCATATTATTTATTTAATCAGGTACTCCTTGTATTTCTGCGACGTGCACTGGGGTTTGGTCAACTGGTCACAGTAGATACAGGTTCCCCTAGTGCTGGAACGACTTCTGACATGGGTCAGGAAATAAATATGAAAGTTCAAAAAAACGTACTAAAACTGAACTAAAAGAAAACATGCAGTAAATATTTACTAAAGACACCTTCTTACCTTTATACAATCTTTTTCAAGCTTTTGTGTACTAGGAATTCTAGAATAATGACAGTGGTTTAAAAACATACATATTTGAAACAATCGAAATGAAGAAAACAAAGCACCCTTTTCTGGATAGGATCTATGTATATTTAAACCTGAACCACTATATAAGAAATAAGGAATAGAAATAAACTTGATTTATGCTGATTTGTAGCAGTCAAACCCTGGGGGACAAAGAATAACGTCAATTTCCTCCATCCTCTGTTTTCCAATTATGTTCCAGCAGCCAGGGAACACACTCAAGACCACAGACACAGGGCTGGTAGATGGCCTTGCAAACTCAACTCAGATAGTCACTCTAGCTGTAATCAAACCCAAGCAGATGAAACAATGTCAAAAAATTAAGAACAGGCAACAACAGTAATGGAAAAAATCTGCTTGTAAATCGGATTTTAAATTTGTTTGTTATTACCTAATTTACTCTAGCTATATGCAATTTACAATACAGTTAAATGTGTTCAGTAGATTGGCCGTATAGTGGTGAGGAAGTGAGTAAAGGAAGTGGCTATAAATTCATTAACATACTACGCCTTATAAGACATAATACAAACTCTAGGCCTTATAAAACATCAGACACACACTAGGCCTTATAAGACATCATACACAAGCTATGCCTTATAAGACATCATACTCACATTACACCTAGTAAGACATTAT
>JAOYSI010015536.1:0-17188 GCA_025775065.1 Hiodon alosoides | reverse complement strand
CTAGGCCTTATAAGACATCATACACAAGCTATGCCTTATAAGACATCATACTCACATTACACCTAGTAAGACATTATACACACGCTACACCTAGTAAGACATTATACACACGCTACACCTTATAAGACATCACACACACTACACCTAATAGGACATTATACACACACTGCACCTAATAGGAAAATATACACACGCTACGTCTCATAAGACATCATACACACGAGACACCTTACAAGACATCATACAAACGCTATGCCTTATATGATGAGGACTGCCAGTAAACACATTTGCATGGGTGACCATAGCTCTGTTACAACTTTAAAATAAAGACGCAGTAACTTAATCCATTGTTAGTAATGTTTATTTTTTCCTTGATCCGTCACACGGTAAAGACACAGAATCATATTCTTTCACATACATCGACACACATTAATATACATTGTATATTAATAGGTCATTGCCAATCCTTCCCAGTCATACACCAGATTTGAAACACAATCTTTGGCAGATGGGGATTGCGAATTATTAAAAGCTAGCCATAAAAAAGGGAGAGTTTTGCCACCTGGTGAGCGAAGAACTTTTCTCCTGTACCTCTATAACAAGCATAAAGCAATGTCGGATAAACAAAAGCAGTGATGTATCTTTTATGGGAAAACATTGTCACTGTCACTCTTCCTGTCTCACGTCTTCCCCACCCAGACAGCCTAAATGTGAGTCTCGCGGATGTCTGTTTTCACCTGCGCGTTGTTAAAGGCAGACGGCAGACAGTTTAACGATCCATCTTTGACAAGCGGGGAGTTGCTCTCCTCTTCTTCGGTGATTAGGAGTTGGGGCACAAGGATGTCCTTTCCCTTTGCTGGGATCTTCTCCTGGACAAACATTTGTTGAGTCTCTGGATTTCTGTCACCATCTTCCTTCTTCCTGAGCCCCAGCAGTCCACCAGAAAGCTACAAATAAAGTCCTTGTTACTGTTAATAAAAATCCACATTACTGTGTCATTCCACACATGCTTATTGTACTAACTTCTACATAAGCTGTCTATTAGACCTATAATACTGTTAAATTTTTTTAATACATCATTTTAATTGGGGTGGTGGGGTCGAGGCTGTAGAAATGCTATTAAGGACGGGCCCCAGTGAAAACAACCCTGAATTACACTATAACGTGATCTGGACCCATCTGCTTTCCATAAAGGGGAATGTTCTTTATCATCCGCTTTAAATAAATATGGATATTGATTATTTTTTATGACGTTTCAGGTGAAGGTAAAATTTATGACATACATTTATTCATAACATATGGCATCAGACAATTTTGGGCTTTTCTTGCAATGGAAGATATATAAAAAAAATATACTTTATTATTCAGTCCAAACTCTGAATGGTTAAGTTGGACCTCAAATGCCCTCAAACTGATTTTATTCTCTGGGTAGCCACTATCGCAAGCCTGTCTGTGTATTCCCGGTATGACATTATGATAATGCTAGTAAATCTCAGTGATCCGTTTGTGTTTTCTGTGTTGATTATTTTGATCTGAGCACTCCATGATTGCGACTCCCCCTCAGTTCATGATTATATGCAAGTGACAAGTATTCTTAAAGAGGGTCCTTGCATGTCATTACATTTCAGAGTTTCAGAGAACGCCACTACACATACATGTTTATGTGTGTGCAAGCCAAGCCTTTGGTATTTCAGAAAATCAACACAGAAATTTAAGAGAACTATGTATTTGCAGCATTATTGATAAAGCATATTTGTGAAAGACCCAGAAACACACACAAAGTTCTGAGCATATGCTCCAGGTTGATCCTGTGAATTAAGTTGTTTTTAAACAAACACCAAGGGTGGGCTTAATTGCTTGTTCCACGTGTAAATACTTGTGTCTCAGTGATATTTTCCAGCAAAACTTAAGAAATGTATTATTGGAAGACACTATCTTTGATTAGTATTTAACATAAATACCTTCATTAATATCACTTATTTATGAAAAACCTTCGTAAACCTTCGAAAATTGTGAACACCAATGTACGGTACATAGTTCATTTTCAGTGTGTTTGCCAATTGTGAGCTGAAGCTCCTTAACACTTATAACATTCCTATTGTTCTAGAGTCACTGGAAACCTAAATTATACAAGAAAAAAAAATGTGTATGTCAGTGCACATCCAATTATAAGTCAGATTAGATACATAGATTCTCGCACATATTCCGGCAATCAAGCGGGGAACTGAGTAAACAGAACTTAACCCAGAGAAAACACAATTTACCCATTACATTCTTTAACAGAGAGGGAGGGACATGGGTAACTCAACCTAAAATAAACCAAACTGAAGTCAAGAAGAAAAACAAGACATTCCCCAGACATATCCAAAAAGAACTGGAGACGTCCCCTGATCCTTTAATAAGGCCCACTAACGCTGAACATGAACTGTGAACATGCACCCTTTACTGCTATTGAAATCTATAGATGCAGCTTGTTTAAAAAGCAGACATACGAGTGTTGATGTACTTGACCACCGATGAGATCCCTTGATTACAAAATGATCAGTGATCCGTGATGTGCCAAGTTAAGGGAGAGGGGAGAGAAGGGTTCACAACGGTGACAGTGATGTCTGAGTTGAATAATGAATGTACTGGACACATTCCCATCCCGGCAAGCAATCTATATTCTCCTGCTGTCTCAACATTGGCAATGCTCATTCTTGTCAATGAGCTTGACGAAGTTGAAAAGTACTAGCAAGGTAGGACGCCAATGAATGTGACATGTTTAATTAGCATTCTATTCATAAATCCTCCAATAATTGGCTTTGAATCCTAAAGCCAACACACACGGTTTCCCTTGTGCCTTATTAGTGCGTTACCTCTTTGGAGCCCAGCGCTTCATTTTCATGGATGGTCACAATAGGATGTGGAGGCTTATGGGTTGGATATCCGGGAGGGAGCAGCACGGAGGCGAATCGGAAAACAAAATGAACAAAAACTCTCGCAACTGTTCCTGGAGACCAACATTGCAGCAAAGATTGACTATGATTTCAAAGGAAGTTCAACAACAGGAAGCTGAGCAATTATCAAATCCCTGTCATCAATTCTGAAATGGGGGGAGGGGAAAAAGCAAAAGAAACATTTCTAATCATATGAGAAACCTCGCTTTGTAGCGTTGTTGAAGTGATTTCCGTCAAACTAATCATGCATTTTGGATTCATTATTCCAACGGACATGAAATTAGCAGCTTCCATAACAGCCATTCTATGCATTGATAAAGATACTGATAACATTGTATTGATGTCACCTCTAGTGAATGGAGTTTTCTTCGCGTTGTTCACAAGCAAGCACCCCCACATTAGCGGGAAGTTATCAGCAACAGTGATAAGAATAGTATGGACCTCAATCGAAGTACTGTTTTTGACAACAGATTCAACTGTTTTATTTTCAAAACTGCACAAAAGCTTGAATGCACAAATGCAGTCTTAAACATATCAGTGAGACTGACACCTCAAACCGATTCTGTCAGGGATGCCTGAAAGCTGGCAGCGTAAGATGGCACCTGATGTACTCGTCACACCATCACAGGATTTCAGTGACTGCGGTTACAATTTGTACTCTCAAACTGGATAGGAACTTTTGGAGCAGAAGTGAACTGCCCTGGTTAATTTGTGTTAGCTTAATATTACATTACCTGCGAATTTTCGTAAACAGAGATGCAAAGGGATGCTGCTTAAACAGATTTGCTTAAATTTGCAATGCTGCATTTTTTACGTTTATTTGTATTTGAATGTGTATGTCCATAAAAATATGCACAGTCAAATAAAACCCATGTATGAAAGTATTATACTATAAAACCAAGCATGTAGAATAGTACAATATACTAGTTTGTCTTTTAAATAATTGTTGTGGCACACACTAAACACTCATTCTACGACAGGGTATATATATATATATATATATATATATATATATATATATATATATATATACACACACACACACACACACATTTGGAGTCACCACTTAATTTGCGTTAATTTATCCCCCTAATTTTGAATGGTCAATTGTTCTAAAGCACCTCGACTTTTTGTGTGAACCCTGAGTCGGCGCCGACGGGGTAGAGGCTCCCCTCGACCGCCGTCTACGCCGCCGAGCCCCCGTCGCCACGGACGTGGTCGCGGGGCGAGCCGCTCTCCCACTATCCCCGTCGGTGACGAGAGCCACAGCGCCGCTGGGTAAAGTGAGACGGGGAGGGTGGAAGTCCAGTCGTGCCCCCAGGCTGGTGAGGAAATCCAGCCCGAGGATGCAGGCCTCGCGGATCGGGGCCAGCCAGAAGCGGTGTTGTAGCCGGCAGCCCCCAACTTCCACCCACAGCAGGCCGCTCCCTTGGGTCCTCGTCCTCTCCCCCGTTACTGTCCAGAGGGTGAGCGAGGAGGACCCCGAGCCTGCCTCCGGGATGGTGAGAACCCCGGGGCAGAGAAGGGTAACGGTGGACCCGGAGTCGACTAAGGCCTGACAGGTCTGCCCCTCAACCCGGCAGGGGAGGTACAGGCTTCGGCCCTGTCCGATCCGGCCCACCGTCCCCGGGACGTCCGAGGCGACAGTCGTGGAGGATGGAGTGGAGTCTCTGGGGGGCGGTCCCTCCTTTACGCCCTCCCGGCGCCATTTTCCCGACGGCTTCTCCATCGCCTTGGGCATTGGCGGCGGGCAGACCCGGGCCACGTGGCCCCTCTTCCCGCACCTCCGGCAGACCAGGTTCCGTGCCCGGTCGGTGGAGTCAGAGGCAAAGGCCACGTCCTCCTCATCCTCAGTGTCGTCAGGCGGAGGCGACTGACGACACGGGTGGGCTGCCTTGGCCGGTGGTCTGGCGGGGGTGAGTATGTCCTCAGCGTGGGAGGCTATGCTGAGGGCCTGGTCGAGGGTAGAGGGTGCCGCTAGCCTCACGTGGCGGCGTGAGGCCAAGACTGGAGGGCGAGCGTCTCCTGGATCCCTCGCGGGAACTCGGGATGAGCTCGCCGGACCAGGTAGTGGGCGTCGGACGCTAACGGGCCCAACCTCGTCCCCGGCCTCCTCCGCAGTGCCGACAGCTTCTTCTGCTAAGCGCTCACAGGTGCGGTAGCCTCGAATCTCGCCTGCAGGGCCGCGACGACGGCCTCGACGTCCAGCCACTGCTCCTCGGGGACGTCTAGGAGGGCCTGGCGAGCGTCGCCCTCCAGGGACATTGCTAGTTGTCCCGCCCGCTCCTCCAGGGTCCACCCCCCGGCCATCGCCGCCAGGCGGAACTGGGCCAGATAGGTTTCCCAGCTCCCGGATCCATCGAAGTGCGGCGGCCGGATCTTCGGGCACCCCAGCAGTCGTGATGCGCCACCGATGGTCACTGGTGCCGGCTCCGAGCCCCCGCTCCCCTGGGGTCCCGGGGCCTGGTGCTGACCCCTGCTGGCGGTCGTCCCCAGGCGCCGTCGTCCACCCAGCAGCGGTCCTCGCTGGTCCGGGGGTGGAGCTCCTCCTGTAGGCTGAGGGAGGCAATGCACTTCTCCAGCCCCTCCAGCTTTACCTGCAGTTCTTCCTTCTTCCCCAAGGCGGAGTCTTCCTGCTTTGGTTGCTTGTCCATGCTTCCCGCTTCCAACACCAATGTAGCGTTTTAGCAAGAGAGCTACTTCTCTGCGTAGTTTCAAGCATGAAACAGACACCGCTTTCACAGAAAAAAATGCTCTTTATTTCACGCATGCACTTACGACCGTCTTGACAGAGACAGAGCTGGCAGCGGAAAGAACTGGCGAACACATAGAAACCCACGAGAGCCCTCACCTGCACAGATAAACCCGTTTGCAGTGAGGGCAACAAACCTTAGCTTAACAAACACAAAACAGGTACGTTAACTAAACAACACATATGCCTATAACATTAAACATTACCGGCACATAGAACACATTATTTACACGGTGGGAAAGCAGGAAGATTGGTTTCCCGGCAGCCCCCGCGAGGGTGGCTACAGTCCATAGCAACAGGGAGACGCACTTCGCCATCCCCGTTACAGTATCCTTTTCTGAAGTGAACAGTGTCCTTCATATAAGCTGAAGAAAAAAGCCAATGTGAAAATCAAAAATAAATCAATTGTAAATGTCATTTTCATTTAATTAAACCAATTTACTGCAATTGGAGTTGGAAATAATCCTCTAATGCTTACTGGGTGCTCTTTGCATTCAAATAGTTTATAAATGATCTGCAATTTTTTGTAAAAGTTACCCTCTGTGTACGCAACACAAGAGCATATTTCAGGTGTAGTTATGCCCTTTCAGGTTGTATTCCTAACACAGTTTGACCATTCCAAGTCCAAAGTAATTACTGTAATAAATTATGCTACAGCATAGGGCATCTGGAGGTGTAGTGGTCAAAGTAACCTTAATTGCTTCAGTAATATATCCAGCTGCATAAATGGACAAATGTTGAAGCTGTGTAAGTCGCTTTGGGTGAAAGCAACTAAGCAACTATATTGTAAAATTGTAATGGCTGAGTTACCTAGCTCAGTTATCTCCACAACAGAGTGCATTCTTCATTGCCTTCACCAGACCCCAATAAACACAAGGGGAAATTCACGCCTTTTAAAACTGTAATTGCATTGAATTTTTTTTTGTTAAATTAGTATTACATATGTTACAGGTTTCATCTTGATTTTAGAGTTTGATATCCTTCTTCTGTTCATATCAATGACACTATTCACTTGAAAATAAATTATCTAGATTAAAATGTTGCAGAGAGTTTATTACGACGTGATAACAACAGATCTTGAACAGACAAGTCTTAACTGCTTGAGATCCATTCTTTTAGGTTCAGTCATGCTGTGGTTACCATTCATTTCCTTTCCCAAACCCTAAACACTGAATGTCTGATTAAGGTATTTAATTCTTCTATAATTTAGGTCTGAGTATCCCAGGGACCAAAGTTTCACAAACTTGTTTGAGCCACACATGCGTCTTTGTGCACTGCTGTGTATTCTAACATGGTGTGAAAAGAGCAGGGGAACATTACAACATTATAGTGCATGCTCACCTTATTGTACAATGTGCTGAAGCTCGGGGGCAGATTAGTGTGACGGTTACATGGAATGAGGGAGGACAAATGAAAGCGTGGTCCAGGGGTTAGGCACTCGGAGTGTGAGAAAGGCAGCGGGCGGGACACCGAGAACCGCCCGGGTAACAGGACAGTCTGGGGCCAACGCCGGCAGTGATGGGACGGGGGATGAGAGACAACGGAAGTGAAGAACGCGGAGGGCAGAGACAGCCGCTGTTAGTGGAGAAGGGAGAAGGACATTTAAAACTCTGGACGTTTGGTGCTGACGCGTGCATAAACTTTGTCCAAGATCCATCCCCTTGTAATTGATTAACGTCTATGGTCTGCCTTGGAACCATGACCGGAGAATACAGTAACAGTTTTCTACAGCGGCTCCATGTTAAAGCACTCCTTTTATCATGCCCTTGTTGAATTTGACAGCCCTGTTTACATTTTCCTTAGAAACAAAATAATATTTTATTTCTACAAGGAATACAGAGTCGCTTCCTGTAAACTGAGCTGTTCATAATAGACCAAGCCTTTAACTTTTTTTAGCGTAACATTTTTCTTCCATTCTCGAGCATTCAATCTGGATGTCCCCGGAGTGAGCTTTCCCGATCAAGACTCAGTGAGTCACTGTTTCACTCGGGTTTGAACAGATGCTACCTGTACATAGCACAGAGAACCATTTTTTTATTCAAATCTTGAGCTGTTTAAAATGTACATATAGGTGTGAAGGGAATTTGTATTCCTGCATGAGTTTGCTGTATTTATGCTAAAAAGGGGCCAAAAATAATGAACAGAACAGTAAGAACAAAATGTGCGGAGCCACGTTCTGAGAGGAGAGGATTATAACAAGATGAAATCATAAATCTGGAGATGTTTATCCTGCCCTTCTTTAAGGGAAGGATTTAAATATTGGAAAAGCAGTCTTGCCTTCTTTAAGAGAGATGCTCGGTGTCAACAGTGTATGCATCCTACGGTTCTTTAACCACGAGAGTTCAAGAGCATTTATGCATTTTCTGAGCCTGTGAAGCGCTATGCAATTACTAAAACATAGCTTTAAAAAGCGGCTTTTATTTGGTCCAATTAATTTCCAGAAACTTTTTCTTTTGTTGTTGGTTTGTTCCTGGTGAAATCAGAACCTTTTTTTTATTTGAGTGAAAGCAGTACTGCTTTAAGTATTAGATTTGAAAGTTTGTCCGGTTTAGACTGAATCTGCACACCCGTCCGTATTAATATGTTTATTAAACTAATAGCCTACTGTATTTAATTAGGTCCTCGAGGGGGATAACAAACAGAGACCATCTGGACACCTCCATTATTGGAATTGTGCATGTCATAGAGAATGAGCCACCATTTATTATTTTGTCACAAATATTTTCCATCACATCATGTCTTCCGGCCAGTTGCCAATCTAGCTCTGTTGCTGAATGGTAACAGATTTATTTTTCTCCTTCCTTGTGTCTTAATTATTTGATTTATTTGCTTCTCTGGACCTTAAATTCAAATTATTCCAATCACAAATTTATTGAAAGACAGAGCACAGTGGGAGTCTATTGTCCACTCCTAAAAGAAAGCGGTGCATGTTTAATATGAATACTCATGTTATGAAACTGCTAAAAAGATTTCTTCTAGATCTCTTTATAAATCAGTGGCTGGAAAATCTCTGATTTAGTCTTTGTAATTTGAGCAACCTTAACAGATTCCATTTAGGGCCTTCTATTATATTTTGGTAATGACTTGGGTAGTTCCTAAAACTGACTAGTTCGTAAAGCACTCCAAACGGAAGGGGACGGGGGGCAATTTACTAAGTCTCTATTTCTGTCACCCTACGGTGGAATTAGGGTGTTCAGAACAGGACACTAACAGTCTCTTTTAAAATTCACAAATTTCACCAAACAAATCCCTCTTAATAGCAGGATCAGTCCGGCTCTGGCATTGCCGGAGCGTGGGTCTCACATTTGTTCCGTGCATTGTCCTCCACAAATCACCTCATTAAAACTAACATACAGGATTAAGCAATTGTGACAGATTTTATTGTAAATGTATTTAACCATTTGATCCATGTAAGATAAAAAAAATGTAATCCTTCTTACGACCATTTTTTTGTTTGTGTGTTTCATTTCAATTATCCTGCTTCTGTAATTTATTGTACGCTGTTTGACACTTTTTTTCAGTTGGAGTCTGATCATATCTTGTTTATGAAGAGAAACATGCCAAATTGCATTAGTCTTGGTGATTGATTGCTAGGTCTCGCTGAGTGATCCAGGAGTAGCAATCAAGAAAATATGTCATTTAATATGGATGATGCCAGTTATAAGTGTAAAAACAGGCAGATCCATTTGTTGCTCCTTCAATGCTCATGTCCATTATGACCATCAATGCTGATATCAGATGGAGCAGGGTACAGTGTTTCACTCCAGCACTGTGAATGAGGAGGTCATTCTTATCACCCATGTGCCAGCTCTTACAAATCCCACTGGACCTAACTGTCAACAGTTGCTGTATTACACCAGTGTAGGAAAAACCAATTATCCCAAATTGTTGATTTACAAACTACATGATGTTCTTCGGAGCTGTCACCATGACACAAGCAGCAAAATACTGAATGTCTGCAGTGATGCTTACCTTGTGCTGTTCGTTGTTAGACATTTCCTCAAGATACTGCTTGAAGGGGTTTGGCTGAAACATTTCTTCAGTGTCTTCCTCTGGTAGTTTTGGAATAACGGTCGCAGGTCGTATGACTCCTGGCCTGGTCTGCAGAAATAAAATTTAAAATCAATAAATTAAAAATAATAAAATAAACATCAGCAAGAGCAACCCTTGAGTTTTACCATCTGAGAGGTTGTTTTTTTGTGTGTGTGTGTGAAGTAAACAAAGCACCATATATTAGTTTAAGAGCCAAATACGAAATGCATGACTCATTACAATAGCAAAATACAAACACACACTCATACACATTTATAAAATGCATTTGTAGTATTATAATGAGTTTGACATGGAATATAAATACTCAAGGTGCTCACCAGGTTTCTCTCGGGAGAACCAGTTGGTTGTAGGTGGAAAGTTGCCTGTAAGAATGAAAATGGTACCTTGTCTGATCCATTAACATGTCATTGGGATTTATCTTTAAAATTAAGAGTCTCTCTTTTTACTTCTATGCCATTTTACTCATAATAGCTTGGAGTCATGTGACTGAAAGCATATTAAATTGTTTACTTCAAGGAAATTGGCACCTACATGTAAAGTCATGGGATCATAGTTTCTGGTTGTGCATTGCAAGCTCCAGCTCCAACTGGTATTCTTTAATGTCTTCATGACCTTGTCGTGAATCTCACCCAATCAACGAACTGGGAAGAAACTGAGGCTCTTCTTGATGGTAAATCTTTGTAAATATAAGATAATTTGTACTCACATATTTAGTTTCACGCCCTGCAGACCTCTGTAATGATGTAAATTGCTAGATATGACGAAAGCAAAACAGCAAAGAGTTTTTTTAAATGATGAAAGTGATTGTATAACAGTGGTGGTGTAACAGATTCTCTCTGAAATGCTATTGTGATTAGTGCAGACAACTGTAGCTCCAGCTTCTGAGGTGTCTGTTAGAACAGAACATTTCAAAGGTTTCCTTTGAGAGCTCACATGACATCACTTATGTACAGTTCAGTAGTAAACAACTGGCTGGCATAATTTGAGTCAGTCATAAATTTAAGTATCAGGTATGATACTTTGCTCACAGCTGGTGGCCTCCTCAAAACGATGTTGAGGAATATGGCAAATTTTAGCAGAAATTGTTTGATTTAAAAAAGTAAACATATACATGTATGGATATGATCATCTTATCGGTGCCTTCTTTTCAACGCATCCATGCTTTCTTCCCGAGGCTTTACCATTCCACATCTTTTTTGCATACAGTTTTTGCAAAGACGTTGTTGAGTGGATAAGAAATATGCTTTAAAATAACACCACAGAGTTATATTTGGCATAATGAATGTTCACTTCTACAGCAATTCAAGATAGATTATGGTCATAAAGTAAAGGTGATACATAAGCATACCTTTGATGGCTCCGTGTCAACTAGCTTACTCAGGGCTACAGGCGCAGATTTAGAGCGATGCTGCAAAATTTTATTTTGACAAACAATAGAAGAAATTACACAAGAAAAACCAAAAGAAAACATTTTACATGCATTTGGCAAAACCATCTATGTAATTAATTAATTAATTTATTTATATTTATTTATTTTTGCAGCTGATATGTTAATCAATATATATTTTGCTCTTATTGATATCAAATTGTTTACGTTTAATTATCCATATTGAATTTGTGTAATATGATTTCCTTGGAAATATGATTCCTATAATAACAATAACTATTATAAATACAATAACTCACCATTGGAATTGGGTCTTCTAAAACTTTTTCGAGTTCAGCATACAACTCTTCAGACTGTTGTCTGAACTGGGCTGGAGAACACATCTGTGGGGGAAAAGTAATTCAGCCATAGACTTCCCTACAAGAGATCAAAAGTCTCATCAGAACAGTACCTCTGCGTGGGTTTCCAGCATTTCGTGCCAGCCTGTGGGATCCAATGGGTTATCTTCTTTTTCAATGTGTTCATCTATTGCCTTTGATTAGGAGAGATGGAGAGACAGGATTCACATTACAGGGCCAGAAAGTTAGGTCTTTCACACGTTCCCTCATAATGTCACAGCACAAATCAATTAAATGTGCCCCATAGCCTAACCCCGCATAGGAAGGTAGTGCTAAATAAAAATATAGTTTAAATGCTACAAACAAAATAAATCAAGTCTGTCATCTTTTGCAATTGTACATGAAGGTGGATCAAAACCTTCCATGCATTCAGTCTAACCCACTACAACTTTAGATTAATAAGGTAATGTTTTCAGTACGGTCCTGTATCCCTGCCCAAATACAGTTTACCAAAAAATGATTAAGGATTGCTGAAAAACTGATTCTAACTCTGTTCATTCCTCTCGCTTTCCTTTTAGGCTAACTTTCCCCACAGAACACTAGCAACATACATAATAGAAGGCCAGAAGCTAGATGTGAAAGCTACGGTAATTATATCCAATCTTTTGATCTTTGTAGTGCCCCATATTTCTGCATTATAATGCTATAAATTATTATATACAAGGTAAATCCAGAATTTTCTTTCCTCCATCCTTGGTTATTCATCAAAATCTAGTATCCAGTAACTGAATTCAAAAGAGGTAATGCACAATGATGGTGTATTTGCCAATTAGTTAAATTACATAACAAGGAAATTCTCTGCCAATCTGCCAATTAGCTATACAATGTGTATGCCAGGGGTAGAATTATATACTTTCAGTAAAGAACTCACCTGCTGTTCCAGCAGGATTGTGTTTGTGGGAATAGCTGCAAGAGCTTTGTAGCTTGATTTAATCTTGTATGGCTAAGATTAGGAAAAGAAGGAAGAATACGTTAATTTCTGATAGCCACTTTGAAACTCATACAGAAGGCACTTTCTAAGATATCCAGACAGGCATACCGCAACATTAATCTCTCCGTTGAAAATACTGAGCAGTCTGACAATGACAGTCAGTCTAAATGCGGTCTGAACACCTCTACGTAGGTATGATGCATGCACGGGGAGGGTGGGGGTGGGGGCAAGCAAACTGCATGCCAGAATGCACATTACCTTCCTTTTTTTACCCTCCCTGTCAGCGGAGAGCTCTGACGACCCGCACAGTGGGGTTGGAGAGGGTGTGGAGGACAGGGAGCAGGAGGGCGACGGAGTGAGGAGGTGGCGGTGGGGTGGGGCCGCAAAGGGAGGAAAGGCAAGGCGTTCCGGCGCAGGAGGGGGTGAGTCTGACCTGGGGGAGGGGGAGCCGAGCGAGAGGAGGGACGGGCAGGGGGAAGGCAGGAGAGGGCTTGCTCTGGGAGGCGGTGACGGCCTGCAGGTGAGGGATCTGTGGTAAGGCCCCCCTGCCACTGGGGCTACAGTAATGCCATTTTGCACAGGAAGTAGCGAGCTAGCCCCCATGCAGCCTGGTACTGGGGTCTCTCTGGACAGTGGGGAAGGTGTTCGGAAGTTCTCTGAAGTAAGACGGGAGGAAGAGCTGGGTTTAGGGCACAGGGAACTAAGTCGCGAGAAGGAAGAGGACAATGCCTGGCTATGAACAACAGGCAGGGAGTCATTTGTGTTAATAATCTTCTGGAGATTTCGCAGATTGGGGGAAGCCATTTTCACTTGACCAGGGGGAGCTGATTGTGACTGTGCTTTAATCTGCGTGTTTGGAGAGGTTAGCCTGCGGCTAGGTTCAACCAGATTTTGGTGTGATGGACATTTGGGGGATCGGCCCAACTGTTGTTCATTAGAGATGCAGGCATGGGCTGGAGTCGGAGGTAAAATAGACTCTGAGAGGGGCCGGTGCATGTGACTGGCCGGGTCGAGGGGTTTTTCCGCACAGTTGTGGGGGGACTGAAGCCCGGAGACCTGACAGATAGATGTCAGGCTGGAGGCTGCTGAACAGGCATTACAGGAGGACAAACTGGAAGGGCTAATTGGCCAGCAGGGAGTGTACGGCCTCTGCAGAGAGGTGGACAGAACAGGGAGGCGACCTTTCCTAAGAATGGCTGTGAGCAGGGAGAGCTGTGTGGGTGGGGGCCTGTGCTTGGGCCTTCCTGCCCTGGGGGACAGGGGAGAGGGGGCAGTCACCAGGCTGTCAGTGGAGGAGAAGCAAGAAATTGGCATCTCCATCAGGCTTGAGCCTGTCACCAGGGAGTGAGATTTGACCCTAACCACAGCTGGGGAAAACACTCCCGACCGCACGGAGGAGCACGGAGAGACGGTGCGGCTGGCTGAAACCGAAGACCCCTCTCCAGTAAACAAGCGTAGGGCAGACCAGCTCTTTGGCCCACCCCAGTCCTCGGAGAGAAGGGATTCTTTTGAAGAGGCTGGTGTTTCAAATAGCTCTGGAGACTTAGTCATCCCATGGATATCAACAGAGGTCATCCGCTCACTTTTATCAGCGGCCTTCTTTAAAAATAGGCCCGAGGCAACCTCAACACCGAGAGGCATTTCATGATATGGCCAAGGAACAGACTTGTTGTTGTTGTTAATCGTTTCCCAGACAACAGGCCTGGGCGTGGGACTTCTATTAATAAAGTTGTGTGCTGGGATCTCTGTGTGAGTTGGGGGCTGGCCTGGGGTCATGTGATCAGCGGGCATTTTGAACTGAGAAGAAGAAAAAAAAATGGGGAAAAGTTCAAGCCCTATTTATAATGGCAAGAAACAACTGACTATTTAATTGGATATATATATCTTTTTTTTTTTTACTTTTACGGTACATGTTTATACGGTATATGTACATCTACTGTTCCTGTTATTAAAATTTTAGAGCTTACTTTTGATATTTCACCGGCGAATTCAACAGCATGCTATATATTTTTTTTCGCTTCCTGAGTTTGCAGTGCACATTACGTCCAATCACTAAGAGGGAAAAAGGCTAAGCTCTCTCACAGAGATAAATAACACAAAAATGTGCCTCATTCAATAAAGGCAGAGAGTCAAGGATTCTAGTTAACATATTTTACATTTTTACAAATTGTATTAAAAGAAAGATATCAGTTGGCTGTGCATCAGTGTTTTTTAATATTTTAAATGAGAAAATTCCCCAAATTCTAAAGTTCCATTTGAACAGGATAATGGTGTGGATGTGGGGAAAACCATGACATATGACACAAACTTAATGAGAAGTATGGTTGTTTACCGTTGTAGCCGATAAATGTGTTTTCGTCTCTTAAGGCTGATTACAACACATGCGCCTTTCAAAAGCCAAGGTGTCACCTGAGCCTGTGCTTCTTGCTCTGTGGAGATGTCATCTGGAGCTGGGTCGGTCAAATCCCTTTCAGTTTCCCCCTCATCGGAGTCCCCGATGTACACGATCTCTGCCCTGAAAACACCGTCCTCCGACATGTTCTCCTCAGCTGCCTTTTCCTTGAAATCTCCTAAATTCTGGACAGAACAGACAGTCTCAAAAGGGTCAATGGAGACGGTGAACTTCAGCGATCCCAAGGTAGACACCCAAATGGAGTAAATTGTTGTGTTCTACATTATGCTCCTTTAGGCTCCAATTCTGATAAATTCCCCTTGCTGAATCTCAATACTAGACTTTTACAATGCTCGCCATCTGTTCATGAGATTTTTCCCATCTACCTTCACACACTCACACTAAGTCCTAATTGTGTGAGCTCTTGGCATGACCCTGATCTCAGCACAAGATCATATCTGCTGGTTTAGTTTTCATAATCGGCATACATAAGGTGGTACAATGGAGGGTAAGCCTTTGTAATTCCTTATACATACAGGAAGCCCTTGCTTTTCAGCACTGGCCATTCTTTGGGCTGCACCTGGCCAATATAATACCGCAAATAGTTTCTTTTCAAATACCCATTATGGTTCATTTTTTGTTACTGGATTTGTGTCTGCTTGTAGCAGAAACTCTTTAGATGCCAAATGTCTTGAAATACTATATTTATTTTACTGTCTTATGACAATTTTTTTTAAAATATCATATAATAATTTTTATCCACTTATCCATATTTCGTCAAATTTCAGAATTAATGGTGATCTCACAAATAGCAAGGGTCCCCTGTAATATGTATGAAATGCATATAATACTTAGTACTATGAAAAAATCCCTACCTCATCAGATTTGCTTGAAAGATGTCCACTTTTTCCTTTCGGTATGACTTCGCTTTTTAATGGAAGTTTCTTCACAACTGGCACAAATGTAAAAGACAAAACCTTGGTTGGGGGAACTTCAGCTGGAACCTGTATATGACATGGAGTGGTGTGGTTAGCAATGTATTCACACCTGTCCACGTGCTTCTTGCGATTCTAAGCTCTAAGTTTTGAGTGCCATATATATACAGTGCCTTGCAAATTCAGACCTCTGACCAATTCTCTCATTTTACTGGATTACAAATGGTAGTTTGAAATTTCATTCTGTTGAAATTAAAAGTAAGGTGACAAGACACATATATTTCTTGCATTTGTATTCAACCCCCACACATTAATGTCTGGCAGTGTCAAAAGTTCCTGCAATAACAGCTTTAAGTCTTATGGGGTGAGCTTGTACCAGCTTTCCATACCGTGTGAAAGTGATTTTGGACATTAATTTTGGCAGATTCACTCCAGGTTGTTCAGGTTGTTTGGATGATGCTTGTGAACTGCGATTTTTAGATTCTCAATGGGATTGAGACTGTTCTCAGATTGTTCTTAAGCGTCTAGAATGTTGCTTTGGCCTTGTTCTTGAGATCATTATCCTGGAGAAATGTACATTTCCTCCCAAGATTCAGTTTTTTAAGCAAACGGAAGAAGATTGTCTTGAAGTATTTCCCTGTATTTTGCTCAATCCATTCTTCCTTCAGTTCTGACAAGATGACCAATCCCTGCTGATGAGAAGCATCCCCACAGCATGATGAAGATGCTTCTCACCATACTTCACTTTAAGGAAGGTGCGTCTTGAGGCATGGGCAGTGCTAGGTTTGTGCCACACTAAACGCTTTGAGTTGTGGCCAAAAAGCTCTATCTTGGCCCATCTGACCACAAAACCTTTTCCCACATTGCAGTTGGGTCAATAAACTGATGAACTCTGATAAACTCCAGATATGCTTTCAGATGGTACGTTTTGAGTTAGAGTTTGAGTAGAGTTTGAACTACTTCCTTGCCACCCTCTCAGACAGGCCAGTGTTATGCAGAGCTCTTGGATTGGTTGGCTGGTGCACCATTACTCCACTCCCTGCCATTGAACTCTGTAGATCTGTCAAATGATTGTTGGCTTCTCTGTGGCTTCTTTCACAAGTCTCCTTCTTGTTAGAGCCCTGAGTTTTGAAGGATGGCCTGTTCTCGGCAGTGCCTGGGTGGTACAATGCAGCTTCCACTTTTTGAATATTGATCCAACTGTGCTCACTGGGATGTCCAAACCCTTGGATATTATTTTGTACCCTTTTCCTAATCTATTACTTTCTGTATAACGTCTGTAGAATTAGCTTAGCAGCAGCCTAAAGGTAAATTGGAAGCTAAAAGATGGATAGATAGATAGATAGATAGATAGATAGATAGATAGATAGATAGATAGATAGATAGATAGATAGATAGATA
>JAOYSI010015525.1:0-38065 GCA_025775065.1 Hiodon alosoides | reverse complement strand
GGATCCTAGCAGCTGCATTTTGAACAACTTGTAATGCATTTGTGGCTGTGTTTGAGCCTCCTGATAATATAGCATTACAATAATCAAGTCTAGACGTAACGAAAGCGTGGATTAATTTCTCGGCATCCTGAAACCCTAAAAAATGTCTAATCTTAGCAATGTTTCTAAGATGGTAGAATGCTATTCTAGCAATATCTTTTGTATGACGGTCAAAAGAAAGTTCTGGATCAATTGTAACTCCCAGATTTCTAACCAATACACGCTGTTCTATCATCTTTCCATCTAGGTCTAGGACATAATCATTGTGCCTTGTACGGTGGCCTTTTTGGCCCAGGATGATCATTCATCTTTTTCCCCAAGCAACAAACTCCACTGCTGGCCTGCCTCCGAACACATGATTTTATAAACGTTATAATGGAAGAAGTCCACAAATGACTTAAGTAGATATCTAAGTGCCTTAAATGACTGACGTGAAACACTTGGCTAGCACAACTACTTCAGATTCAAGTTGTTTTTATATTGCATTACAGTGTGCTTTGTCCTAACGGCCTTACGAACACCTGTTGATGTGTTCGGTGAACTAGTATCTCATCGCATCAGTTGGCGTAAGGGAATTATGAGTATTGTACACAGCACACACACACACACAAATGTGTGTTATAAATTCACAATGATGACCTAAATTTTAATGTTAAATAGTGCATCATTAATATGAAAGTGTTCTTAATATTCGGTTTTTTGATTATTCTAAATGCAAACTTTTGGAATAAATGTATAAATATTGTTATTTTGTAAAGTAATGTTGTGTTGGCATATTCACAGAATTAAAAATAAATGAATAAATCCAGCGCCTATAGAGTTATGCCATTTTACAGTCCCTAATCGTAGCATAATAGAATATCAAATACTGGCCAGGGCCATCTGTGGAGGGTCATCTACGTACATTTTGATTATATATTAATAAGTTGTATTATTATCATGAGCTTTTTAAAACCTATCGCTTGTAAAATCAAATGTGCTTGGTTTTTCGGGTCTTCGACTCTAGTATGTGGTGCCCTCTACAGGTAATTTACAGCATGTTTTTCAGCAGCCGTCTAGCTGTAATAAATGGTAAATTTGCATGAAATCCCATCATGCCATTTTGTGACGTTCTGAAGTCAATTTATTGTTACATTTATGACTGACATTCTAATTGTGCCATTTGTATACTGAATGTGCATTTGGGATACTAATTATGGGATACTATTTATAAATATGCGCAACTATAATATTGTCGTTGTATTGCATAACCGTGATCGAGAAGTTTAGTACGATGAGTTCGTTGGTGTCTTCGCAGTCAAGGAGATAGTACACTCTGGTTTCTCTTCAGATCGTATAAATCTTTCGCCTTTTACTAAAGATTTCCGTGGAGAGGAACATTTATGAGTCTAAACTAATTTTTTGATGCCCTGCTTAACGGTGGGGCTTCTTACTCTTGTTAATGTCAGATCGTCGGTGCCGTCGGAATTGATGTAGTACGTATAGGTTTCAAGTGTTTGTCTGCTTATGGGTGTCTTGGTCGTGTGAACTTTGATGCTGGAAAAGAGTCGTTGTCTTATGGAGTCCGTTTTGTTTGATTTGTTTTGGATTTTGTGGTGTCCTTTACTGTAGATTTTAATGAGTTTCTGTGTTTTAATTAATTTTTGATGCTCTCGTTCTCGACGGGACTTACTGTACTTCGATAGGATAATAAATAGTTGTTGTTTGAGTGTTAAGAACTGAGCTTCGTATGGAAGTACGGATCTTAGCAGAAACGTATATAAAATACCAGTTTTACAGTTTTTATCGACTTTAACGTGGTAGATAAGTTTAGTTGGAGTTTCGTAGGTCATGCGGACCTCAGAGGGAAAAGTCTACTGACAGTGGCGTAGTTGGATTTATTTAATCAATTTTCAGTGAATATAGCTTATGTAATGCAATAATTTAATTTTCCCAATTTTAAGATATTTGGGATGAACGTAATGGCCAATGAAACGAGTGAATCTTAGTTGATTTTAGTTTCCTCATTAATTTTAACTACGGGGAAGACTTCGACGTTTTTCTCTTTTTAATGTATTTACATGTTTTTAGTTGATCATTAGCTACTGACTCTTGAAGAGGTTGTTGCTGTGACGTGCAATGTAGATGGTTTTAGTTATGTTTGGGCATTAATTTTCCTGTTCAACGCTGAAGAAACTTGGCCTGGTGGTGGCGCCTCGAACCACGGATTGGTGTCGCTTTCTCCCCGGGTCTACTAGCAATTGGTCGGGAATCGTGGCGTTTCTAACCTAGGCTATCAAAGCCGCCGCACTGTCGGAGAAGTATTGTTAGTAACTGAAGTCTGTACGTTTCTTTCATATAAAAATTATTTTAATACCTTGAAGATAATCAGAAAATGTTCTCTAGGGAGCTTTACCAAACCAATCTTAGGTACCTAGCTAAGCTAATGTTTATTTAGCGTTTTGGTGGACACGTTAATGTAGATGGCACAGTAGGCACGATCTTTATATAATTTTTTATTGAATCTAATGAAAAAATATTTTATTCATGAACGTTTGTTTAGTCTGGGTAACCATGATTGCACCCAGCTTGTGTAACTGCTTTTCCCAAAGTTGGGCAGGTGCTGGTAGTTATCAGTGGGGCAAGGGTTCAGCTGTATTTGCCATATATGAAGTGTTAGCCACTTCACTCATGTGCTTGTTTTTGTGTTGTATAAAGCTTTATTATTTAACTTGGTTAGCAGAGACTTTCTTTCACACTTATCTGTTGAGTTTAATTTAGTCCTGAACGCCCCCCCACCACATATCGTCTAGTGTTTGACCTGGACTGATAAAGTGACCTCATGTTAATTATTGACGTTTTGGGCCGTTTTTAGAGGCCTTTTGTCTGGTCGGCTTCACATACCTTGCATAACGTTTTAGCCTTGCAAAGGGGTTTATCATTGTTTTACTGTCATTGAATAACTTTTTATTATGGGGGAAAACTGGAAATTGATGTTTGTTGATGATGCTTGAATGACAGAATTTTGAAGAAGCAGAAGGCCCTCAGACCTCTCCCAATTGCATGGCACCTGGCTCTGATGTTATTTATTTAAAAAAAAAATTTGGTACCATCCATGTGGATGTATTACCCATTCAGGGAATAAACTTCACTTGGACCAAGTAGCTTGTAAATAGCTGTGTATGTGATCTGAGGAAACAGTGGTCACAAAATGGTCTTTTCAGCCAAGATGCAGAGACAAAAATTGTTGAAGGGTTTGGTTGATAGATGGATGGATGGATGCTCTTGATTTTAGTTACCTCCCTGTAGGGTAGTTGCTCCTGGGGGGGAGGTAATTTGGAGGTAATGCGTGTATGGGCCTTGATTTCAAATGGGCTTTCCAAGTCAAAGGATCTAGCCCTCCGTAAACAGACTAGGGAATAGTTTTCCTTCACAAAACAATCTCCTGGGGCGGTTCAGCACAATATGTGTTTGCATTGATCTGAGAGTGGAAGTGAGCAATGATCTCGCCTAACCTGAAAAGTCTCCAGCAGTGGGCGCATAGTGATTTCTCTTTTTTTGCACTGGGTCCGACTTTCATCCCCCAAACAAGCATTGAAAAATATCAGCGTGTTAATGAGCTGCAAAAACAAAATGTTCGCGTAATATTATTTTGGTCCATTGTTAGTGTTTTTCAAAACCCTGACTGCGGTGAAATGAATGTTGGATATTGGCTTTTTTGAGCATGATTTTGCGGCACTGCACCCAAGTTTTGTTTTTTCTTGGATTTCAGCTGCTTGAAATGTTTGTTTAGAAGGGCTCTGATGAGTTATGACTAATAAAGACAGTAAGTCATTTTTCATATACTTGATAACTTTTTCCTCTGTTGGCCTTTTGGGTAAGCTAGGGAGAATATTTCCTGGTGTTTTTATTTATTTTTCTACTTCTGTATTCCAACAGACCCTTGCCGTGCTTTTCCTTAAACTGATGTATTTCAGGGAGGATTGTTGGTTCCCTCAAATGGCTTTCGAAGTGAGTTGGTTTTCCTCCTGAAATGGGTTTACTGCTCTGTTTGGACAATTCAGTGCTAAGCCCCATGGATAGAGTTTAAAGGGGAGTGGGGTGGGCAGTCTTAATTTGTCTCCAACGCGTTATCTGCTCATTATGTGTGATTTCAGTGATGCTTAAGCATGTGGCGCAAAGCAGATTCAGCAAAACTCTCAGTACTGCAGTGCTTCGCACCTGTTCCCAATTACACTGTGATCCCTGCAGTCTAGGAGACAAAGGAAGGCTCCGCCTGTTCGCCCCAAACAAGCTTTTTGTGTCAGTGATGTTACAGACGTGTGTGGAGTCTACCTTTTGTGCAGTTTAAAATTTAGCCATATTTATGGGTGTTTCAGTCTAGCCAGACACATTTTTTTTCACATTTTGGATCAACTTTTATCTTTCTATTTAGCCATAGTCCCTTAAATAGAAATATTAACCTCCCTGATGGGTTATTTCCCTTAATAAGTGTAGGATGTATTAAGCAATGATAGTTATCTTCATGAATGAATTGCGACACCAAATTCCGTACTATGTTTGCTTTCTCTTTAACCAAGAATAAAGATGAAAGAGCGCATCAAATATTGACTTTGACTGTGAGAGGTGGCTTTTTTGCAGACAAAGCTCAAGGAGTGTTTGTCTCACAGTGTCATTGGGTTCTCTTTAATATATAGACGTCACCATGGTAACTCCTTGTGAAATTTTGCTTCAGCAAATCTTCTCGTTAAGACTTTGTAATGTAGGAAAACCCACTGAATGCTGTAATTGTTAGGAATAAAACAAGCTTGTTTTTTAGATGGGTCAATTTGGCTTGCAGATGCCTTTGTCCCACTCAAGTGCTCTGTTCTCATATGTGTGTGTGTGTGTGTGTGTCAAATACCAAGTGGAAAAAGTATTTGCCCCCTGAGTTGCTGATGGATGACCTTTGGCCTTGTCTCCTTCCTGTACGTGAGGCACCTCACGGTCCAGTTTCTGAGAGCTCCAACCTCAGGGTTTGACAGAACTGGGAAGTCGTTATGCATTGATCAGTATGTATTTTTGGGCCTCAGACTGTTTTTATTTAGGTCTGACATTATGTCCCTCATGGATGTCACAAGCCTGGTCCTGTGTGCGGGTGTGTGCCTTCAAGGCTTCTGCCCGCCAGCATCCTCCCCTCCGATTGCTGGACCTTAGGTGTGGTTTGCAGTTCACTCTGCAAACTGAATTATTGGTTGCGTGCGTGTGTGTGTGTGTGTGTGTGCATGTGTGTGGATATATTTTCTGGAGTACCCCAATATTGGTCAAAAACCACCATGTAAAAACTGTTAAAACATCTGTTATCAATTTTACAATATTTACATTGCAATTTCTTCTTTTTTTGGTCTCCCTCTCTCATAGATGTGCCGGGTTAACCCTAGCTGATAACTGGCATGAGGAGAGGTGAGACCATACTCAACATTGACCCACACCTACAAGAAAGTTGTTTTCTTGGTAAAATAGCGTCTTGCAATTTTAGATGCATCTCTTCAATAGCTCTTGGTGGCTGTTTAATCGTGCAACCTCTCCGGTTTAATTTGCGTGGTCGCTATGTTGCATTTTTAACCAGCCTCCTTTCCACCCACCCCCATACAACACACACACACATGCAAAATATGTGACTCGGTGGGGGGTAAACTAACTCCTGGGCGGTTTTAATGATTAATGTAATGAAGGTTGCCTAGAAACATGTATAATGGAGGTTAAACATTTTTTGCGTGTTCATCAAAGAGCTTAAGCAGCAGTGGTCATTCACTTTGTCTGGCGCGCAAAAAAAAAAAACTAAGTGTGCACATTTCTCCAACACCAGCTCTTTTCTCCCCACAAAGGCGTTTTCTGGTTAATGAGTGGCCCTCGGCTCCATCACATTGAAAACAAGGCCTTGCTCCAAATCCTCGTAAAGCTCCATAAGCCATGCCCTCGCCCATGTGTGCCCGCTCACTGGGAATCTGGTTTGGAGGAGAATAAAAGGGTAGTTTTATAAACAGCTGTTGTGCTGTACAGCTAGTTTAGTATGACACTGCTCTCTAGTACCACCTGGCGGATTCTTATGAAAGTACCAGCTTAGTGAAAAGGGGTGGGTCCTGTTACTGTTGCAGCATCAGAAAATTTGTAAAAAATTGAGTGCCTGAATGCCATTTGAAATAATAAAAACTTGCAGTACATAATCAGTCATAAGCATTCTTGGGGTTTACAGTCAGTGGCATGGAGGGGGTTTGCCCTGACAGTGATGGTCATGTTATTCAAAAGAGAATGGGTTCTAATGCTGACTCATGACTTGTTGATTTTCCTACTGCTGGTGATAATTGATAATGGAGCATGGCTGAGTGAATTGTGTGGTAAGATACTGATTAAAATGTTTTTTTGCATCACTCAATGGCTGACTTTTAAACTCCTTGTTTTAATGCACTGTTAGGATATGAGCGTCACAGACAAATTCTATAATGAGAGAAAAAAAATACTTTTTCGAAGTTATTTAAAGCCTGCATTGGAGATGTGACCTAAAAGATGGCCCTTCACTTGCAGTACAGAACTGTCAAATCATGACAGGATCCACATAGTCCAGTGGATGTACATATAATGAACAAACCTGTAGTTTGTGTGCTGGAGAAAGTTAAGCTTTCACTCTGGTTTATACATTCCAGTCTGGTTTATATGCTTACTATATATAAGCAGAGGCTGCAAGCTTCTGTTGAATTTGAATATTTAGCGTTTGTTCCATATTCCCCTTCAGGGTGCTTGATGACATGCCAGCCTGAGGTGCTGTATCCCTCCAGTTTGGCCTGGATGTTGCCGTGTGAGAGGGAATCTCACGTAAGTGTGCACGCGCTGCCAGCAAGCTCTTTTTCACTGCTGGTGTACCTTTCAGAAAGGAATCGCTTCAGTAAGTATCCAGCTGTGTACAACCGTTTATGCAAGCCTCTGGAGATAATTGCTTTTGTTAATAAACTACGATTTAAGACGAGCCGTGCATTACTGCAGTCATCAGCCTAAACCTAAGCTGGGATCTGGACTGTAGCTACTTGATAGGGAATGGGGGTGGGGGGGTCCAAGTGTGTTGTCTCTTCCTCAGGCAAGCCCATACACATCGATGTTTTGACAAAAGAGGGGTCATGCGCGTCGTCCTCGTTTCCTGGGGTATTTTTAAAGGCACCTTCTCATCAAAGGTCTCTGTGTCATAGAACATTTCTTACCTGCAAAGGAAAACTGTGTGCATAACTGTGTTTGGAATCTACAGAGAGATTGAAGATGGTGCCACAGGACTGAAACATAAAGTATGGGCAAGAACAGATCCCAAAGCATCTTACACAGGGTATACACTAAGGTGTAAATTTGTTACACTTTTTGATTTTCTTCCGCAGTGCTTAGTAGTCTAATCCAGTTCTTTTATCGGTAGGAGAGTAAAATATGTGTTTTTCCTGTTGGCTTGCTGGTAATATCTCAGTCTGCAACACGTTATCAGAATCCAATGAAAGGCTGCGCACTTTAATGCTAAATGCTGGGTAAATATGAGTAAAAGCATGTAGCTCATGGCAATGTGAAAACAACCAGGGACCAATGCTCTGCTCAGTCTGGCACGCTTCAGTTCCTGTTAGTACTGGAAGTGAGGCAGCGGTCCACCCACTGTTCAGTTTAGTTACATTTTTACGTTTGAGTAAACGCTTCCAAAAGGCAGCATACAACAAAACGGTGACCGTTAAATTAGGGGGGAGGAAGCCATAAAGGGAAGAAATAAAAAACAAAAATTGATTATAGAACTTTATTATATTAAAGAATAAGTGGGGGAGTAGAACTGATTGATTTAACTGTTTACTAGTGTTGCCTGTTAACTCACTCTCTATTTCTCTTTTCCCCAACCCCACCCTAGGAGTCGCAAAGAACAACAGCTCAGCACCCCCGCCCACCTGGTCTGGTGATCAGTGGAAGATGGCTCTCACTCCCTTCAACCAAGTGACTGGAAGTCCTGTGAGATCACCACGCTCTAGTTATTTGACAGATTGGTATTTTGCAGTTCTTTCTCCTTACCCCGTTTTTGTTATCAGCAACGTGGGTGAATTGAATAAGAGACAGAACTGCTTTACCCCACAAACGAGGACCATGGAGGTGGTGGAGAGAAGGTGTCTTTGTTTTCTGAAACGGGTCCATTCACAGGTGTTGGTGATGACCTCGACCGGCACAGGAAGCCCTTGAATAAACGCGGCTCTGCGTCGCCTCCTCTGTGTGAGAGGAAATGCAAGCTGGGGGACGCCGACAAGGGAGACCTTTGTTATCGGACAGAGAGTGTCCGGGAGGCCGATGAGGAGTTCAGGCCGCCCAGAAACCAGAGATTCCTCTTCAGTCCTCTCCTCACCCAAGGGAGGCCAGGGACAACAGTTCCCACCTGTCTTCGGCCACCTGTTTGCCGAGATGTTCATCTGGGATCATCAGGATATTTAGGAACGCTGGGTCAACTTGGACGTGACTGCTAATGTCTTTATTTGCATTTTCTTCTTCTTCTGTATTCCTCTTTATTGCTGAAAGGGGCCAGTTGCTTCCCGAGTGCACTTCACGTACAAGAGCCCTGATAACGACACGGCGATGTTTGTATCAGTGGATGTGGAGGAGCTCCCCCTACTCGAAACATGGTCCACAGCTACAGGTTAGGGGGCTCCTGGTGGGGTGGGGAGCAGCACTCTGGGCCAGGTGGTGCTCTTGAAGGACATACAAAGGGACACGCTTCCTGTGTGTGTCTTTGTCCCGTATCCAGCCATATAAACGAAAAGCTGGAGGGAGCTCAATGGGCCCTGGCTTAACCCTTTCGATCGTATGCTTTTTCGATGAGTTCATCAGGATTTAGTAAGGGATCTGCCAAAACTGGTAACTTTAAGGTCAGTGTGGGCCTCAGGAGCTGTCAAGGGACCTCCTCACACTGACACAGCTTTGGCGGAAGCGGTCAGTTTCAGGTCTAGGCCTGAGACTTAGTGTCCTAATCTCCTTTAAATTGTAATGGCTTATTCCACAGATCTGTGCATTTGTAACAAACATGTTCAAGGCATTTCCCTTAAGTTTTATGTGGACGGTGAGGTTGTGTAAAGGTCAAAGTGCCATAGAAGTTCTGTAGGGACACTTGGCAGAAGCTTTTCATAAATTGAGTACTTTAATCAGCCAGTGTCTCCACCTTTCACCTTACCAAAGCCCAGGATCCCAAAAAAGTACGGCCAGCCAGAGAGAAGGCTGAAGATTTCCATCCTGCCAAACTGTATTTGACAGCCACCCCCCTTAGCCCCACCTTGGGGTCCTTTCAGTGAGGCATGGTGAGCCCGTTGAGTCCGGAACCCCACCAGTCTCATCAAGCGTATCACGTACAGATACCAGACGTGGCCAGAAAAGCCAGTTTCCCATCCACTTCATTACTTCTGAGACTACCCCCTCAACACTCGCACACCTCTGCCAACGGCCTCCATAATCTCCTGCGGAAAGGGGAGGGTCCCAAGACAAAAATGCTCCTTCGGGTGTTTCTTTCTGGTGCTGTCACTAGGTGTTTCCGTGTAAGCATGATGTCATTGTCGTCTTTGACTCTTTGCAGGGATTCAGAGCTGCAAGTCAAGCAAAACTATGAAGTCCTAATGATAATTCTAGCTGAATCCCAGGTAAATATTTTTGTTGTTTCTATGCAAGAACACGATCTTGGTTTTCCGTTAAAAGCGTAAAAGCTATACAAAAAGACCGATTGGGCCTGCTGAGTTTCAGATATTGCCTGTCAGAGGTATGCATGTGGGGTGGTATAACCAAGAGCAGGTTCCCGGGATTCATTGTGGGGAACCGGAGCTCTCAGTAGGATCCCTCACGAGGAAGCGATGTGCGAGAGGAGCGGTGTGTTTAGTTGTTCTGCTAGCATCTGAAGCGCCTCTCTTTGAAAGAATACATATTTATCTGTTCCTCACTGCTGCGACAACTTTGGCTGACTGGTTAACCAATATGTTTGTTCAGGCAGATTTATCACCATGACGATTAGTTAGCTTTGTTTTGACAGACTTTATTGTAACTGCCTGTTCATATGGTTAGGCAATGAATCGTTGCTCACATGTATGGTAAAAGTATGGCAGAAGTGTGACTTATTCTCAAATTTTTCCCCCTTAAATACACTACTTATCTCAAGATTCTTTGCATTGAATTTGTCAGGCTTAAGAACAATTAGTAGTAATTTTTGTAAATGCTTTTCTAGGATTGTTTCGTATTCAAAAGCTGTACAAATAAAAAATAAAACATTATTCCTCCAACCTGCATGACTCGGGTATAAAATGAATGGAGAGGTATTAAGTAGGGACAAACCTTAAATTATCATGGTGGTGATGACCGGTCCTCTAGCGATATAACTGGGGCATTATGTGGATTATCGGACCCTGAAGACTGGTAGGCTGTAGGAGTGCTATTAAATGATTTAAATATGTTTCCGTGTTTTAGTTTTTATGACCAGTAACCTTTGTTCATTATGGCATGTGTAAAACAAATGGTTAAACTGTTATAAGGATAATGAGGCGTATTTTATTGAAGGAAAATCTAACATCTGGTCAATGACGATCTCTTAATTGGCGATATTCTGCTCGGAATGACCCAAGAAGGGGACCTTATCTGGACTTAAACAGATCTACAGATATGATTGATTAGTTTACGATTAACACTCTGCTCAAAAAACGATTTTTATTTGTATATGATTTATCAGTTTTAAAATGTTTTAATACTGAAGTTTCTCGATGTTTTTTTAAAGTCAAACGATAAGTCTGTCGTTTTAGTTCTGATTAAGAAGTTTTTCCGCGCTGACGTTCACCGGAAATGATGGAGCTTCGCCTTATCCGGGGTCATGCTTACGTCTTTTTTTTTTTTTTTTTTCGAACTAATTTTTCGGGAAGGGGAATGCGGTTGGTGACTATACACTTGTGACCTGTTAACACAGGAAGTGAGTCATTTCCATCCGACATTGAGGCCTGAAAGTATTCTACAGCTTGGAAAACTCCCTTGTATTGGGTATGCGGCACAAAGTTAGACAGAAAAACAAATAACGTTAATATGTATTTGTGATTAGCAGCGAAATATTTTTTACATTTTTAATGGCTTAATATCAAACCGATTCTGTGTGTTGTGTTATTGCAAACATGTGCCAAATTGAAAAACTATTTTGTTATAGGTATTTTATTTACAAACGAAATATTAGACCTCGGTAGAACTATAACACTAGTTTTAAAATACCTCTGCGTTCGTGTATTGTGGAAGGGGTCTGTGGTGTCTTAAAGGGCAACAAAACAAAAAAGAAAAATTAATTTGTGTGCTGGTAACTAAAGCTTAAATTTACAGGAATGACCTAGACACCGAATCGCTCTCAAAATTTAGTTTGAGCACTGCCCGCAAGTCGTTGGAGAAAAATCCCACCGGCTTCACATTGTGACCTCAGCCCCTCCAAATGACAACTTCTCCGGAATTCCTTCGTCAGCCCTTAAAACACTGCTGGTGCACTTAAGACAACACATTTGAAATTCTGATGGAAGTAACAGGAGTGGGCTAAATCTCACGGGGAAATGTGAAATGCTGGCCTGCCAGGTGGGGAAGAAATATGATTGATTTTGCATTACTGCGTATGATCATAATTTGAGGTGACGATAAATTCGCTTGACTAATTAATCCTTTATTTTAAGGCCATTCTAATTAATCATATAAAGACCGTGTTTGTATTGAACTGGCCATTTTTCTTTTCCTTTGTCTTAAAAACGAAATACTGGGAAGGAAAATAATACACGGGTAAAATCCTTACTCTACGATAAAATGTTAAAACGAGACTCCTCGCGAGAAATCACAAGGCCATTCGTGTCTCACCTACGCGCGCACGGTGCGTGGAGCGACCGCATGTTGACATATCCGCACATAAATTGAATGCGGCTCGTCAGACGAATGAGGCCTTGCACCCTACAATGATTCTTGCGGGTCCTGCACAGAAACGACGAGGGCCACCAAATACCAAGAGATTCGAGTAATTTAATCACAATTCCCAACACTGTCATTGTCCATTGCAGTCAGTTCGTGTATTTGTATATACTTATAAATCATTGTGTTTCTAGGCTGTCGAGTAAATGCTGAAAGCTTTTTGCCCATAAAAACCTTCGGATGGAACCATTTGTACATTTACGAGGGCAATAAATATTGCTCCATATTTGTTTTTGTTTTTCCTTTAAAACCCTCGAGAGCAGTCATAGTCTTCCCCGATGCCGATATATGGAATACTTGAACAAAACTGGCACTTTGTACTCCTGCCTTCCACGGTATTGCCCCTTTAAATGTTCAGCGCCAAACTGCATTATCGAGCATAGGTGTCACTTTCTTTAAAAAAAAATCTGCATACCCTCCCCACCGCTTTCTCCGCGAACTGTTTTAATAACGTGTCGTATAAGCACCCCTCTCTTCATTGACACCTCCCATTTTTATGCACTCAAGACAGCCCGTGTGTCTTTCCAGTAATAAGGCGAAACCGGCCCTCAGCTGAAACTCCTTCGCAAATTTACCAGCGTTGGGTCGTGAAAATATAAGACCGGCAAAATGGTATAACACCTTTGGTGTAGCACCGCTTTACCCGTCTGTCTTATACGTTTATCTTAAAATATAAATTGGATGAAAATGCGAACATTATAATTCATAATTGTTTTTTCATTGTTATAATCCGCCAAACAGCAGAATATATTGTCTAGTGTTACCTTTCCATTTATTTGATGAATATTTATTTGGAAGAATACATATTAATCTTGCTGGGATTTGAGGCATATTGAATACATTTTCACCGATACAGCTTGATATCAAAATGATGACAAGTTTTACCGGCATTATTCTTTATTTTAGTAAGAACAAAGGAAAACCTCAGGGCCATGTAAATATGCATTGCGGTACGTAAGATTTCCTCTGAAAACCCGAACGTGTAGCCCTTTTAATTCTAATCCCCGCCCCTGCGGCCATCAGCTCCTCCTGGTTTAATGTATCAAGTCTGTGACAAATCACGTGACACAGAGGGGGTGGGGGGTAAATGCGAGCAATATTCAGACTCGCAGTCCAGTGCCTGCATTCCTCTCCTCATCAAAGCTTGCTTTAAAGAAAAGGGGGAAATAATAAATAATAATAACTACGGATTGGACTAAACCAAAAAGAGACCCGTGGATTTACAAATTTTCTATTCCAGGGAAACGTTGGCGCTTGAGGATTGGTGAAGCTTTATGAAATTATACTTTTTTCTTTGTATAAAGAGACCGCAACGGGAAGAAGGTTGAAAAATAAATATAAACGTCGTTTTTTTCCTTTTAAAGAGGAAAACAAGATGGCTGATGACAGCAACCGATAATAAGGGCAAAACGGCGCCGTCCCCTTTAAGAACAGAAAGGGTATAAAATATATTTTTATACAAGTTAATCATCAAAATTGGATACTTTAAATTTAGTGGCAATTGTTCGTAAGAAAAGACTCATGGAGAACGATATATGTTATATATGTATCCTTAGAGGCTAAAATCACTTCCTTTTTGAATAATTATTTCACGATTTTAAATGAAGACTGATGGCTAATTGTGGTAACTAGCTAGGTGAGGTGAGAACGGATTTCCAGAATAAAGCTTACTGGAGGGACTGATAAAAATACCATATCTATGAACGATTATATTTTTGTTTTCAACAGTATCCAGGCACTTCGTAGCCTACATTAATGTATATAGATCATTAACTGAATTTTATTCGTAAAAATACGTCGTTTTGTTTTCGTGATTGACTTCCTTGATGCAGGGGAATCGAAAAAGGCTATAAATGAATATATAATGCAGTATGTAATACTTTCGATCAATCTATTATAAATGTTTATTTTCAATAAAACACTTTTTATTAAATGAAATATATATTTACTTAATTAAAATGAAGTAAATGGCAGCGGCCTTGTGTATAGATCGAGTTTTTATGTCATCGGATAGATAATTGCAAGTCGACGCTACACATTAATAAGCTGTACTGTAGTTATAGCTTTACAGCCCGATTGATGCTGCTACGTGACACGATATTAACAAGGGCTAAGGGTACTTTTATAAGGTCGAATGTTTGATTATTTGAACCTGAAAAAGGAACATCTTTTTGTTTTGTTTATGTGCGATTAGGAGGAAAACTGTCGCAAGCGTAATCACATTTACTGCGGATTCATTCAGAGGCCTACCTATTGAGGTATATCAATTGATAATGAACACCTGACTATGCATTTTAATACAAGGTACTGGTTTACTTCGCATCGTTGTTATGAACAGGAATGACTGGAATCGTTGATACGTAGTTGCTCCAAGACAGGAGAAATATGGGATTGGTGTCATCAGGATTCGTGTAACACCAATTCCCAATCGTTTGCTCTGCCGTCGTAATTAATTCTGGATTATTCTGATGAATTTTGCCATTCGACGTCTCAACAAAGAAATTAAATAAGCGTTAACGTTATTGGTTCGTGGAGAAGGTTATGACGTTGTAAGTGGTAGTCAATTATATAATTTCTTTAAATTTGAAATAATTTTCCAGTTCTTTTTTTATTGTGCCTTGATAGCACAAATGTAGCTTAATATTTGTTTGGACGCAGGCGCAAAATTAGACTATAGTTCTTCGCAGTTGGAATGGGATTCCCCGGAAAAATGCCATTAGCCTTGCTAAACGTTTTGTTTCGGGCGCTGGTGCGTTATTGAAACTGTCACCATAAAAGCACATATTAATATCAATGAGGCAATATTGAAGCTTCTCGATTTTTCTCTGATGATGGTGAAGAAGGGCACCGCGTATATTTGATGTGGAATCTTACGGTTCATTTTAATATACATTGACTTTAGATTATTTTCTGGTTAACTAGCTTTCTGGCCCATGTATTAATCGCCCTAGGTACTTTGGATTCACTGAGACAATTCGCTGGACTGCAACCTACCCTGAAAACACGATATTTTATTTAAATAAATCTGGGACAGTGTAGCCCAAAACCTTCGAACGGAGGTATTTACATTTTAGGCCTATACTTGATAAGAAAAGCCAATTCATATATTTTAATTATTAAAGAATCCTTTCAGAAAATTAATGCAAAAAAACACCAGACATTTCACTAAAAAGCTGAGATGGCTGAAAACTGGAAAAACTGCTTCGAAGAGGAGCTTATTTGCCCCATCTGTTTACACGTATTCGCTGAACCTATACAGCTACCTTGTAAACACAACTTTTGCCGCGGCTGCATAAGTGAAGCCTGGTCGAAAGACACTGGTATGGTGCGGTGTCCGGAATGCAACCACGCCTACAACCAGAAACCCGGTCTGGAAAAGAACCATAAACTGTCGAACATAGTGGAAAAATTTAATGCACTGAACGTGGAGAAGACACCTGCAATTCTACAGTGTATCCTTTGTCGGCGAGGACCGCCGCTCCCGGCACAGAAAGTTTGTCTCCGATGCAATGCACCGTGTTGCCAGTCCCATGTTCAAACACACCTCCAACAACCCTCCTCCAACCCAGGGCACTTACTAGTCGAGGCCGAGGATGTACGGGCCTGGAGTTGCCCGCAACATGATGAATACAGACTATATCATTGCGAAGCGGAGCAAGTGGCCGTCTGTCAGTACTGTTGCATTTCCAGATGCGCCGCAAACCACGGCCACGCAGTTTGCGATGTGGAGGTGCGTCGCAACGATATCAGGGTAAGTAAACTCACACAAGCACCCTAACTTTGTCCGACGCTGCGCGGCGGAAGCAGCGCACTTGACCAATTTACATCGCACCACATCAAATGGCTCTATAACCTGGCCCACACCTTATTTAATCAATATGACGTGTTGCATGTAGGGAACTAATCCATTCCATAAAATACACGAACAATCCAGGTCCTGCTTTTTCAGAGTATTACGTAATGTGCAACCAGATTATTTTGGAGTGGTACCGATTTGACTGTTAAAATGATACTCTATAATGATAATCGTAATGAATACTGGCATTAGTCATTTGTAGGAGTTTAATTTTGAAATGTTTGAGTGGACTGGACATTACCTTAGTTTTAACTAGCTTGTTCTGAGCTTAGTTTAGCCATTGTTGGGGTTTTGATTCTTTTAGAATGGGTGCTCTGTGGTTTGTTGCAGATCTAAGTTATAGCTCTGGCCTCTTGACCCCAGGGACATGGTCATTGTCAATGCTGCTTGTACACCATAGCTATGTCGGGCAATTGGATTGTAGTGGTTTTCCCCTGAGTGTATGATTTTTCAATGATGGTCCATCGTAGAGCTTTTTGCTTCTGGGCTCCATCAGAATGATAAACAAATGGTTAGAGCCTTGAACAATAACAAGGGCTCTCCTCCAGGCTTATCAGCCCAGAGCACAGCACCGAGAGAGCTTACAAAATTAAGTGGAGAGGGGGGAGGGCACATATTATATCAAAACAGGAGAAGAGTTTCTCTTTTGTTGCCTTCAGCGTTGGGTCCCGCGACCCACCGTTTCTCATGCGTTGTTAGGTGCGTGTTACATTTCTCAGTTTGGGGGGGGGGGGGCAAACTTAAGTCCTCTAAGATAGGAAATCAAGCCTATTTTTTTAATAATAAAAAAAAAAAGTACATTAGTGTTTTTGCTGCCCAAGACTGCGCTGCATCTGGCTGCTGCATGTGTAATTGAGCCAATTCATCAGGGGATCCGAGGGGAGCGAGATTTTCAGGCTGCACTCCAGAATTGGAAGCGCAGGGTCAGTTCTCGGGTGTGATCTGATCCAGTGCGACCACGCAGGCCGGGCTTTCGTTTCGGCGTTACTGCCAGGGATCGTAGCGGCCGCTGACTGTTTTTAATCCCTTCGGCAGAGAGGTGGGCTGAGATTGGTGAGGTACACACTCAGGACTCAGGACTCCCTGGCAGGAAGTGATGTCAGATTTCCCAGTTGTGGGTGTGTTGGTATTGTAGGTGATCATTCTTTAGTGCTCTTATAACGTACGTATTTGTCTGAAGTCAAGCTTTTGTCACATGTTCAATTATACTTGTTAGACATTAGGTCCCCAAAGCTTGCCTGGATGTCGGAGAGAGTCTGTTGGACAGCAGCTGAAAGGCTGACCCACTGTAACGAGCATCGGCAGAGCGCGGGGGGCAGCCCTGTGGCCATGGCAGAAGAGGCAGAAATGACAGCTCCCTCTCAGACTGAATCTAGTTTTCAGTTGTGGGGGGGATATGGGCTCCCCAATAGACATAAGGTTCCACCCTCTGGGTCATCCTCAAAACCCCCCAATAAATACCCCCTCAACCTTCTACTCATTGCAATTAGGCCAGTTTTAGATCCTCCCTTTTCAAAGCTGTATCCTATCTCGTTTCCTTTACAGGAAGGACCCGGCTGCATTTAAAACATTTGTATTTATTTATTTATGTATTTTTGCTTTGATTTAATTTTTGCTTCAGCCATAAAACCATAAAGGGATGAGTTACCAGGATGACAAAGAGCAGCGGTAGGCGAGGTTCAGTCAAAGAGAAGGATTTTCACGGGTGATATACCCCCTTGCAGTCAAATAACTACATATAAATGTACATTTAACTATGAAAAAGCAATAAATAAACTAACAATAAAGAGGTCATTTTAAGCTTCTACTTAACACTTATTGTTGTGATACATGCTTGTACATACAGCTTGTATAAAAGAAGGTATAAGATGGCATGAATCAAATACCTACCGTTTTTCTCCTTAGGGGAAGTTAACAATGGGTAGTTAACGAGTAATTGGAAATAGGGATGGGTGCTGAAACATTACTAGAAACCAGAAAATCATATTGAATCCTATTGGATTATCCTGAGGATTACTGTGTGTATGTAGATAGATATGCATATGTGTGTATTTTTTGTTTATTTTGTCGCAAGAACAATCTTTTGTAGAACAATGAGCTGTTGTGAGGTGTGGGGGGTGGCATCGTAGACATGTCACGCCTCCAGATGTGGTTCAGGAAGACGGGGAGGGGCTAGCATATGTCGTCTCGTCCATTTGCAATAGCTCAGAGTCACATCGCACGGCCAAAGAGCATCTGGGTGTGAAGGAGAAGGATGTATTCATGAGTGGGGAGAGGGCTGGTGCGAACGTCTGTGGCAGGAGAGTGGGGTGTACTCATTTGTCTTGTCTTTGTCAGTGATTTGTCAGTGAGTTCCTGGGCCCCTGCAGTCTGGCAGTCACAAACACTCTCTTTCTTGTAAACACCCACAGATTTGCAGTTTGCTGGCGTTGCCCTGATGTGGGGTAGGATTGAGGGGGGGGGGGGGTTGCTCCTCAGGATTATATTCTGGAACCCTGTGAGTCACCAGAACCCTCCTCGGAGAGAAGGTTCTCATGCTATCTCAACATTGGAGCTGACTTAGTCTCACCACGTGTGAAGGAATCCGCTCAGCCCGTCTGGGGGGAAATAAACCATATGCTTGTTTCTGGACTTTGTTTTGTGGGATGTCCGGTGAAATTGCCTTCAAACTGATGAATTAAATTACATTTCGTATGACATCTTTCGTTAAGGTCATGTAATTGGTTGTCATGGCAGTCGTTTTATTTTATACTCTCCCTCATGGTTAAAGATTAAATCTTTCTCCCTACCCGGCTGACCTCCAGCGCTCTGCTGTTTGGTTTCCAGGCTTTCTGTCTTTATGGCCTTAGCTTCAGCGATCCCTGCCCTGAGCAGTGAATTGGACAGGCCGCTAAACCTGCAGATACAGCTTCCACGTAAGCGCGAAACTTGTCACTGATCAGTGATGGAGTTTGTTTAAAAATGGGTTGGACAGCAATTCTTGGAAGAACGCCTACCCACCCCCATCCAGGGCGACCCCAGTGCTCTTTTGGGAAAGTTTTAAAGTTTAACTGTTAACTGAGACTAATTTAGAACAAAGGTTTACAATACAATGCCATTTCCTCCGAGAGCCTCGCTAAGGAGGTGTATGGCTCAGTGGAATGTGTGCGGCGCTCATGACGGAATGACAGACTTTTGTTAGTTTTAGTCATGAAAAGATGTTTTAATGGCTGCCGAGACCTCTTGTCACGCCTGGTGGGCTCTGGCTTCCTGCTCTTGTGCCGTTTGGAAAACGGGGCGCCCCAGCTGTGGTGGTATAATGGGCCTGTTCGTCAGAGGTATTATACCTCAGGCCTTCGGGTGCGCATGCGCGCGGATCGCTGCAAAGGCAGCCGCGGGGTGATAGACGCACACCGTAAACCATTGCTAAGACCACTTCAAATAGTGGTACAAATCCGTTTACATCAGTTCTCTATCATGTTCGGAATCTTTTTTTTTTATTTTGAGAAAAGGGCAGGGGGTAAGGCGGGCTCCCAGGCCGCACCCCACGTACCCCAACCCCGCTCTCCCCTGGGTCTCCAGGAATGCAGCTCCTCTCTCCCGCGCCCGTGAACATCTCCACCCCGCGGCTGACGACTCTCGCGCAACCACAGCTTTTATCTGGAGGGACGCAGCAATCTGTCACTGACACTAAAGCGGGCGCTGAATAAAGGAGAAGACATTGTGCAAAAAAAGAATCAGGCAGTCTCTCTCTCTCACACACACACATAAAGCACTTTGTTGTCATGACAGCAGTTTCCCCCTTTTCTGTTTCCTGCCTTTCAAATGTAACTTTTATTTAATTAAAACTAAATTGGCTCGCTCCTTGGTTACTTGTCAACTTCTGGCTGGCTTTGCAAGCTAATTATTGGTTGTGTTGTTGCTTTCTCTGTGGATCAGAGCCTGGACGGTTGGATTAAAACTCTTCTCTTCACTGTCAGCCTTTTGGGGGGAATTTGGGGGGTGGGGGGTTGTTAAAATAGCCAGAAAGCTAGGAGCGTGGTGGATCACAAGCCATTGGCAAATTGTTAATCATACTTCCTTTATTTCAGACAGAATAAACCTGCTGACATTCTTTGTACAGGTTACGTAAGGTCAGTTGTCAACATAAGGTACAGATATAGGCAATTTCAGTCACATGTTTTTATATTCTTTCTGTGTTACCTCGTGACTCCTAACAGGATTAAACAGCAGTTCATTGTCTTAGGCCCTATTTTTCACCTAAGCAAATAAAAATAGTTATGTAGCCCTACCAAAAAAGTTGTCAACAGCAGCTGATATTCTGCACTTAGTGATCTTTTGAGTGTTGGGGAGTCATATCTAACAGTTTTGAAATCTATTTGCACTCTGCTGCATTTATTATAATAGAACCCTCATCTGATTTTATGTGTGTTTTGTCATGTTTTTATTCAAAAGGCACCAACATTTCTATCCATATTTTGCCATACTATTATCAATTAACGTGTTTATCTAACTGGAGCCTAAATCTTAAGTTTTGTTCACTTGAAATATATGCATTTATAACATATCGCTGACCTCTCTTCTGGTCGCGTTCCCAGTTCACCAGTCTGTTTCACTTTTGTAAGCCCGGTAACATCAGTGTTATTGGTGAGAGACGTATGTAATTGTACCCCCCCACCCCTTCCTACCCCCAAAAACAGCAAATGCTGATGAGGCAGCAGGACCGGATTGAGGAGCGGGCCCAGGACATCGAGGAGCAGCTGTACAAACTGGAGTCCGACAAGTGTCTGGTGGAGGTGAGAGCCCCGTGTGGAGCCAACAACCATGTTAACGCTGCATGTGTTTTATATGTATGTTTATATACACTGATAACCTTACCATACATTTGATTTGGCTGGTGGATAGGTGCCGTGAGAGAGTTGATGTGTTGGGTCATGAAGATGGTCTTTGTGTTAGTGTGCGCGCGTGCACATTGTCGTTATTATAATGAGTCTACACATCTGGTCACTGTTTAACACACACACACACACACACACACACACACACAAAGTAATTATTTTATTAAGTTCCACAAATTTTGCACAGAAACCGAAGGTGAGCTATGCTATGCTAACTGGTTTGGCTCATGTTGATAAACACAGGAAATTTAATTAAACAATTACAGTGTTGAAATGTCTGGCATGAAATCTGCCTGTTTTCTTGAGCTTTTATCCCGAAAACGAACTAATGTGGAAAAGCCTTATATTAGCACCATGAAACAGTGGTAGGGAAGTAGAAAGGTTCTGATCCATCATAAGGGGCAGGGATTGACCCTAACCCTAACCCCCACGACAGGAGAAGGTTCAGCAACTGCAGGACGAGGTTCGGCTGCAGTACCAGAAGATGCATCAGCTCCTGGAGGAGGACATGGGCAAAACGCTAGAGGTGCTGGACAAGGCCCGCTCCAAGTTCTGCCAGGAGAACTCGGCACAAGCCCTGCAGCTGAACGAGCGGCGCCAGGATACCAAGAAGCTGCTGAGCTCAGTCCAGGTGGTCTTTGACAAGGCTGAGGACATCAACTTCATGAAGGTGAGGCCACTCCCACGTATGCCCTGTCATCTGTGTGCTCTCTTCGTTTAATGTCCAACTCGGTGGCCTTGTATTTTGCTTTCCGCTCGTTTCTAATCTCACAGCTCACATTTTCAGTAACTGGTCTGAAAGGTGAAGGGAACCGTGCTGGAAATATCAGTAGTTTTTCTCCCCTGAATTTAAATGATCTAAACCCCTGCACGGTATTCTTCTAAGTAATTTACCAGATCGTTTCCCACAAGCTCACAGTGTCTCCCAGTCAGTTCCAATGTATCCTCCTCTGTGGTAAATAAGCATAATTTTGGCAGAAATGTTGTAGTCTCCCTACTAAATGGGAAATTTTTCTGTACATTGTTTCACATAAATCAGAATATATTGAATATTGTTTTTTCCCCTAATTTATTGATTTTTTTTTTTTCCTTTCTTTTTCTTCTTTCAGAACACGAAATCTGTGAAAATATTAATGGACAGGTAAGCCATCTTTTTGACACCTGTGATGCTGTTGCCACAGTTCCCCCTCTCAGTGTGATCTGCGTCAGTGTCAGCTCACGTTGACGTCTGAAATGAACCTGATGCTTTTTTCCCTTCAGATCCCAAGTGTGTGTCGGAAGTTCACTACCTCCTCACAAAGTGGGCCACCTCAACTCCAAACTCTTCCTCTCTGAGATCTCAAAGAAAGAAAAGAACTTGCGCAAAATTCTAGAAGGTAGGAGAAATTCAAATGCTGCTGAAATTAAAATGGTTGACTAAAATTTAAAATAAATTGACAACGGTGAAACTGAAAAACGGAAATGCTTAAATAGCATCACTTCAAGATTTGAGCTATTTGAGCATTTTTTGTTGGTTTTCAGAGACCAACAGTAGAACCAGCAGTGGGGTTTTTTGTTTTTGTTTGATTGTGATCCCTATTGAATGTTTTTACTTCCTCTCTGCTCTCCTCTCACTCCCATTGTCTCTTTTTGTTTTCCATTCTCTCACCCTCCAGTTCCCCTCAATGCTCCGGCCAACTTCCTCCAGAGCATTCCTGCGTACTCCTGCAGCCTGAGCGGCCCGGGGGCAGAGAAACGCAAGCACTCCACTGCCTTCCCCGACGGCGCTGCCTCTTTCCTGGAACCGCCCTCTGGTGCCGTGGGGAAGCAGCCCTACCTGGGCCAGGGCTCGGCGGCAGGGGAAGGCCAGTCCTCCCAGACCCTGGTGCCACCCTGCAGCAGCTCTAGCCAGCACATTGTGGGCCTGGGCGGTGGTGGCGGGGGCGGAGCCAGCAGCACCCAGGCGGTCAACCATACGGGCTCAGTCTTCACGCCCTCGCACTACCCCAGCGGTGGGCAGTACGGCGGGCGCAAGATCCTCATGTGCACGGTGGACAACTGCTACTGCTCCGGGGTGCCGTCTGTGTCCAACCACCGGGGCCATCCACCCTACCCCCGCTCAGGTTCTTTCCCCTGGACTGTGAGCTCCCAGGAGTACCCCCATCCCATGCCCAATGCCCCCTCAATGTCACAGTCCCTCCAGGGCCTCTCCATGCGAGACTGGATTGATGCCTCGCAGAGCCACCGGCACCCCGACTTCTACGGCCTCTATGGCCAATCTTCCACTAAGCACTACGTCACTAGTTAACCATCCGGAATTATGGATCAGATTGCATCGTATGTATGGAGTGAGGTTGTGTTGTTAGCTGTTTTTTTTTTTGGGGCCGGGGGGGGGTGGGGATTCAGTGCAACATGTAACAGGGGTACATATGCACAAACACACATACGCACGTAATGTGAGTATAATGAGTGTGAATTTATTTGTTTTTTTTTGTCCACCCCATACTGGTACTTCCAACTTTTACACTCTTAAGCCCTGCCCCCAGTTAAAATGGTTTTAGTTTTTTTGTTTTTAAAAAAAAAAAGGGAAGCTGTTTTAATCCTGGCTGTATTCTGGTTTTCAAATGACCTAAATGATTTTTAACGACTGCAGACATTACCCTACACCAAATCCTTTTATTTTTTTAAGTTTCCACATTAAATATTACAAAATATTTATTCAGGAAGTGGGGTTTGTTCCCTGCTTTCGTGGGTTTATAGTGAGTGGGCCTTTTCCCCATCGGACATTTTCAGATTCGATATAACGCTCTGCCGGGTTTTTGTTATTTTATTTTTTTTTAAACTGGGGGTTTTGTCATCTTTAGATCTGTCAGAGATGGCTGGAACCCAGCTGCAGCATTACACTCTCATTACGTTGCTGTAACGTTAAGAGAGTGTAGTCTCTTTGCAGCACAATATTCTTGCAGATCTTTTTCTGCGCTATAAGCATCTTGCTGGTGGGCGGCTCAGTTCAGTCAGTGGTCTGGAATGTCCAGACCATTGCAGCAGCACCTGCCAAGGGCAGAACTTGATATCTACTGAGCAGCTCGGCTCCTCAAGGGCCTGAAAGAAAAGAAGACATGCATCTGGATTTTTATTTAATTTATTATTTTCCTATAAGTTTACCGTGAAAAAAACTCCCAACAATGTGGACTGGCAAATCTCTACAGGTTTGAATCACTGTCCAAGACTCCTCCATTAAAAAGACTAAAATCAGGCAGTGTAAGTGGTTATGGTGTTTAAATGCAAAGGTGCCTCCTCATGGACTGCGCACACAGAAAAATACAAATAAAAACCTTCAGATACTGTTCTAATACTTCCTGGAGATTGATGTCACTTCCTGCACCAAGCACACAACTTCTTGACTTCCTGTTGTAGCTGTAAGCATGTTGGAAAGAATCAAATAGCACTCAAAACTGCAAGCGGTTCAGAAAGTGTATGTAAGGGGTAGGGGTGGGGTTGTTGAAATGGGCAACGTTTTTTCCATGAATTTTATATGAAAATAGAGAGGGCTGTTCAACTTGTGAAAAGATCAGGTCAGTTTGCTTTAAAAGGAGCAATTATTAAAGAGCTGGTTGGGGGGTGTATACAAGATCTTTTTGTAAATATTTTGTGAAACAAAAATTAACAATATGTAATTTGGAAAAAGGAAAAAGTTCCAAATAAATTGTGGTTTCAAATAAACGATAATACATGTAATGGCCATTTATCCTTTCCTTCTGGCCAAACCTTTTTCATGGCTATTTAATATCACTTCCAGGATTCACTGGCTGGCACTGCATAGTAGGAGGGTTGGTGGGTTGATAAGTGGAGCACATATTCAAGCATACACAGTATTGTCATGAGGTAAAGGTTAATTATTTACTCTTTTGTTTGTAGGATATGTTCACTATTCAGGAGTTGGACTTTTATCAGAACTCTACTAGCTGTGTGACACATGTTTTCTTATATTCAAGATAAGATTGTTTTCCCCCATTTAAAAAAAAAAATGCAGATTTAGGTTTCAAAGTAGTTCTATTCGAAGCAAAACATACATCATTATTTTGAATGGTCAAACACCTTACCATGCAATAGATGCTCCTCAAACGGTGTCTTTAAAAACGTCTTGATCCCCATGCCAAAAGTGCTTCCCTTCCAATGTCCCTACTCGGTTACCTTGACCGGATATTTATGTATCATGGGTGGAAAATGTAGGAGACTGCACCCTGTTAGATTATCCGCACGACAGATCATCTTAAATTCCCGCGTTGATTCCATAGAGTTATGCTTCGGAAATGATATACTCTCACTCGTCTTTGTATTATATAACATATTTAGCATCTATAACATGTAACGTATCTCGTCATTCAACTCGGAAAAATTAAATGTGCATTATGTTGATTACTTTAGTATTACATTTCCAATGGTCTTTCAAACGACTGAAACCTCAAACACGCACGTGCATAATATCTGCATTTAATGTATGTGTCTGTTATCTGCATAATGTATTTGATCGAAACATTAATTTCTAGCATCAACAAAATAAAAGAGATCTTCTTAACCCAGCGGAGTGGGTTTTATCCGTACAGTTTTATAAAGGCAGGCACTTTTATATAGGCAGGCACTCGTACGTGGGGTTGATGTATCTGACCGAAATTCAGATTTTGTTCATTTTAGTCTGGTGTATGGTATGCCTGTGTCTACCATGGCAGGAAGTATTTAATAAGAGTGTTTGGCACTCTCATTAATTAGTTTTAATTTTATATTAAGCCTACTTTGTTTACACGCGGTCTGGAATTAATTTTTAAAACTGGGTTAGAGTTAAGACTTAAGTAGGTGACGTGTCAAGGTTTATCAAGTGTCAAGTTTTGACTTGTATAATTCAGAATTTGCCGCTGTAAAGCCACACGTGCCATCGAATATTCGACTCCATCTCGGTGTAACTGGGCATGGTGATGGCCTCAAATCGCCTTCTGACTGCGGTTGCTCGCAGAATCGTACCTTGTAGCGAATTCTGTTTGGATCCAAGAATGTATAGCTAGGCAGTTGGTGAAAGCGAACTTTCGTTTCTCATTGTATCCACCGACCTGTCAGTCATAAGCAAAGATGAATGAAGTGGACTTTATCAGGCTATAAGAGATGTTCACCCTTTATTCATAGTGCGTAATGAATTTAAGCTCCAAAATCGAATCATAAAGTGACATGTATTGTAGCCTGTATTCCATCATGGGTTGTCGGCAAACACTGCCCACTGGAGCAAACATTTACAAAATAATTTACGTGAAAACGGCACCAAAACGTTTTCGCGTTGCTACTTTCTATGTTCCACGATGCAGTTCCGGTTGTTTTGTATGCGTAGCTAGCTAAATATAGTGGGGAGGGGGGGGTTTGGTTATGATGGTGCGATCGAACGTCGTCCTCTTACAGATCGCCGGAGTCTGAGGGCAGCTTATGTATCTTCGCTTATCATATCGCTATACTGTGGCCATATTGCAAAATATCTTCTCTTCATGTGACCGTGAATTTGTTCTTATAGTTCCTAGTGCAAAAGTATATTTGCAGGAAGGTGATTTATTGTAACCCACTGAATATTTTCAGCTTTGTGTGTGTTTTAATTCCTCCCCTATACCGTATTCCAGACGGGAAACCTATCACAGTGTATGTTTTCACCCAGACCATGACTACATTCTTACCATTTCACGACCCCGCTGCGACAGGATAATGAACATTGGATGTCGCCGTTATTGATCTATTTTTCTTAATCAAAACATGTCTGAATTATTCACTACAGTGACGTTTATCCTTTCATGTTTTTAAATGAAAGAAAACTCCCACTGCGCTGCTTTGGTTTTACTCGCGTTAATAAAAAGAGGTAATTCTTGTTATATAGCACTGCAAGAGCCCACAGAATTATTGGGTGGGGGGAATCCTACTGCTTGCGCATTAAGTCAACAGTCTGTCTAGACTGTAAAGTTTATTTGAGGTGGGAGAGAGCATTGTGAACCAGTGCCTCAGCATTAATATTTATCGAGGACTTTGCTTCTTTGTTTGACTCATCGGGTCCTAATTGTCTGACTGAATTCAAAATATTTAATAATTTTTAAAAAACGTGAGTCTTGACTGTTAGTTAAAAATCATCCCAACGCCATGAGGCCTGCCAAACCCAGAGCCTATCCAGGATTGGTGGGAGGGTCCTCTCTTCCCTAGAAGGCTGGAAGTTCACCCACAATCATCTCGCCTGCTGATTTGTGAGTCAGCCTAGATGCTGGAAACCTTGTGACCCAAATTGCCAGACTGTGCTGGCTGATGTAACTTGACCCCAACCCCTCCACTTCCCCACTCTCCTCCCTCCTGTTTCCAATGAGATGACAGGCACACCTGTGAGTCGCACTGGGAATCTGGGCTAGCTGTTAGCTTTTCACTTCTTTGCTGTCTCTATGTTCTGTAAAAACACTTCTTGCCACTCATTTGGGAATACTGACATACTGAAATATCATTCCTTTTCTCTATATGCGTAAAAATGATAAAATAGAATAAAGGGAAAAAAAACATAATAATCAGTCAATAAGGCAATGACCCTTGTGTGTTGATAAGACACGGGGGCATTTTTATATTTTTTGCAGTGAAAATACTCCTTTATAGAGTAAGGATTGGCAACAGCACCGTCTGTCTGTCTTTTACTAAACATGTCAAGTTCTGTTTGTTCTCTGTGTGAATGCTGTTTATCACATCACTAGACTGTGGTGGGATAGAGCGACTGAAATACTTTATGTATCCTACAGAAAATGGCAGTAGGATGAAAATACCCTTTTCATCTAGATTTTTGTGCCAATTAAGTAATTTTGCAAGTATACACACACTAGCCTACACTATTCCACTATTCCACTATTCCAGTTTACACGCACTAGCAGACACTCACACAAGCCTACACGATACAAGCTTAGACACACTACCCTACACACACTAGCCTACACCATGCTAACCTACACATACTAGCCTACACTATACAAGGCTACACAAACTAGCCTACACCATGCAAACCTACAAATACTTACCTACTCTGTACAAGCTAACACACACTAGCCTACACCATACGAGCATGCACACACTAACCTTCATCGTATAAGCCTATACTGTACAAACCTATACACACAAGCCCTTGCAAGTGAGTGAGAGAAAGAGAAACAATAGTATCAAGTTCTTCTTTAAACCACACTCCCTGTGAAAACTGATGTCTAGCAATCCTCACAGGCAGAATAATCTGTTTAAAATTTCTGCCACCCAGCACAATGCAACTCCAATCCGTAAAGCCAAATGGGATAATCCAGAATCTTCTTAGGGCCTGGGATTGTCGCCTGGTAGGTCCCCACTACGCAGTTTAATTGCTGGAGTTGAATCGGGGGGAGGGAGGTGGTCAAGAAGCTAAGGGCGACTGGCCCATCCAAACCTGCCCCCTTTAAGGAGATGGGCCATCAGGCTGGTGGGGCAGCTGTCACTAGGCACAGGTTCACCTCCTCGTTGGACCACATGCAAGAAATTATCATTCCTAAGGGTTTGATACAAGTTTGTCTCTTGGGACTTGAAACTGCAGGCAACCGGTTACTGGTTTGCTATAACCCACTCTGACTGCAGTGAGGACTCCATCATTGGTCCCATTCAGTCTAACCAAAGGGTATTTTGTCTTATAACTACGTGTTGTGCACGATGGGAAAGCGGTAACTCCTCAGATGCAGGCAGTAAATTGAGAACCTGGACACTCCACATGGCATTAGGCAAGCCATTATATGGGTACTGTACAGCGAGTTACCAAAACAAGCAGATAGGCCTTATACAGTGGCTCCCCATCTCTGTTCTTGATTAATTATTTCAGAATGAGACGGATAGATATGCGCCTTGCCTGGTGTCCCGCCACCTCGGGTGGATGTCTTTGATATAGCTTTTCAAACAGAAGTGCACGACTGCGACTGCGACTGCGACTGCGACTGCGACTGCGACTGCGACTGCTGAGCTAGGACCCCGAGGGCAGCTGTGAGCTAACAGCTGCAGAACAGCTGCCGGGTTCCTGACGTAGGGAAAAGGGCTGTTAAAAGAACTTTGCCTGGGCCTCTCTCCAGCTCAGACTGCCACCACAATGCACAGATGCCGGAGCCGCTGGGACCCGGGCCCACGTGAAGACAGGCTCTCTTGTGCCAGCGAATGCTAACTGACACACACACACACACACACACACACACACACACACGACATCCAGAGCTGACAAGCGCACTCACTATGGCAACCACAAAGGGGCATTGGAGATGAGGATGCACACTGACAAAATGCGCCGTGGCAGTAGCAGAATGTGCTGACGCAGAGGGCCACGCTGAAGCGCATTAGCACCAACTCAAGCTCAAAACCTGACAACTTTCAACCTGCCAGTGCACTGATGTCAGCACCTACACAGACAAAAACAGAATATCATTGACATGCACATGCATACAAATGAGCAAATCTGCTTTTACTATCATATAGAGCGACAAAAATAAGTGCAGACAGCCAGGGTTTCTAAAAAAACGGATACGTCGGGCAGGATACAGCCTCACAGGAAGCTTTTGTTTTTATATATTTATTAATGACAGGTGCAAGTAAGTTTGTTCTCACTATACATTACAGATTTTAGGCCTAAAATGTGTCTGTTTTTCCACACCTGCTGTTGGCCATGAAGATGGGGGTATGAGACCAGCCTTACCTCAAGTGTGTTTTCCTGCACGGGCCTGGGTTAGTGAGCTGGCTCCGGAACCCTCTCAGAGGTTGGGGGAGGGGGCAGCCTGGGGGCCCTTTGTGTCTGGCTGGGCGCATAATCACGCTTTACGTGGCACTCTGTGGTAAAAGACGAGCGAGCTTCTGAGCGGGGCAGGAATGCAGCACCAGTCTTGTCTTTTTTTGCTCATTATTTATTTGGTTTTGTCTATCTCTTTAAAGAAGACTCAAATCAGAAGGATGCAGAGGTGTTTCTGAATTGCGTAAGATTTGACCTGGTACATTTTGTGCAGATTTTGACAGGAGGGACTGCGGCCTTTTTAAACAACGTATTTTTGATCACACTGCATCTTTGACTTGATGGAGGAGCGTAAAGGCAGGGATCTGGGGGTTAATGCCAGTGAGAGCTCCCAGGAGAGGAATTCTTGGGTTGGGCCTCACTACACAATTGGGTCTGGGGTTTTACTCCCCACACCCTGTCGATTACATGTGACTTCCCTCACATGTGGCCGGGATTTAAATAAAACTCAAGAATAAACACCCACGCAGCCCAGGGGAAAACATGCAGCAGAGAAATGAATTCCAGTGATTTTCACCTTTGTCACAGCACAGTTATAAGTCTTGCTAATAATGAGGAGCGAGCTTTGGCTCCTGCTGTAAACGTGTATTGTTTTGGAGGTCCGGAAGGGGGTATACTGTTGTTAGGATCTGTTCTTTCACTAACATGCCCCTGGCTAATGGAACCCATTGACAGATGTTTGTCCAGCACTGGTTTCCAGGCACAAAACACTCAGAATAGAAAGTGGCTGTAATTGTATCAGATACTTGGGCAATATTGGTCCGATGTGCTTCATAGGAGCTGGTGTAGTTAGGCTCGACGGTGTCCAAACATGGAGCGTCGCCTTGCTTCGACCAATGAAGAGAAGTTGGAATAATCTGTTATGGGTGTGGCAAGTATGAACCCGCCAGCTTCCGAGGGTGGCCCCCTGTGCCACTGCCCTCATATTCTACGCCTGGAGATACAGGTTTGCAGGAGCCGTGGGGGCATAGACTTCGCTTCCTACTGCTTATCTGTGCCTTGTTTCTCTAAGCGATTACAGCCCTGTCGCCAGCGAGACTGGAACGTTTTAAAATCTCCCATCTGGCACCCACACGTCTAATACACTCTTTAATCCATTCATTATAAACGCTTACCTTTCATTTGTTTTTCTCCCAGATTCACATAAAAGGAGAGTTGTCGTCAGATTATAGTCCCCGATAAAGACCACTCCAGGTGAAAACGTCAAGGCCCCACTGAAACCCTTAGTTAAAGGCTGCACTCGGAGACTATTTGTGGTCTTCATAATAACTTCCATGGAGCGGTTACCTTGTGGTCATCACTGACGAGAACAGGTGCTGGGGGAACTGCTGTAATGTATAAGATTGTTTACCGCAAATGGTTAGGTGTCCCCGCCCAGTCAGAGAATCTGCCATGAGGCAGCCGCCACTCTGTGACAAACATTCCAAAGATATGGGCTGAGGGGTGGGCAGCCCTGCAGGTTAAATCATGTCTCCTTTTTACTTTCATCAGTTAAAAGAACATAAGCCCACGGTAAGAAATGCTGGTTTATTTTCTTGTATAATCTAAATCGGCTAAAAGAAAACCAAAATAAACCTACAATTTGCCTATGTGGAAGGATTCCTTCCATTAGTCCAAAAAATAAAATAGAAACATGACCTGGCATAGCTAAATGACCAAATTTCTTCCAGGGTTTGACCCTCCCCCCCACTGACAAACAAGCACCCTTCCTGATTTCCTGACACCACCAGCTGTCTACACAGCTGAACCTGTTACTATGAAGCCTGTGGACTATACCTGCCCTTCCCTGAGAAGGGGGGTGGGGGCACCTGCATCAGAAAACTAGTGTGGGGATAACAAGAACAGGGCACCTTATTGGCTCACATCTTTATCTTTAAGAAAAAAAATTCCTTCTAAACAAAGCCCTTACCGGAGTAGAAGGCAAATACCATGCTAATGGCCAAAATAACTATCCCAGCATGCAGTTTTCTAGGACAGATCCAAACATTAAAATGAAAAACCAGAGAAGACAGAGGGCAAATTGTTTTATTTTTTTTGTGCCTCAAATCTAATACTGCATTTGAGTGGTTTCTTTTAACTTTTAATGTGATTTGATTACAATTAAACAAATTAAATACTAATGACTAGAAGCAAACAAAAACAAGCAAGTATATTGGAACACACAAACACATATAGTGTTTTATAGAATGGAATACTTTATCAGCCTCCGACATCTTTTTCAACTTCAAGCTCCAGGATTCCAAAGGAAGTACCTTGGTGTTTAATTTTCTTTCCTATAGGCTGAATAGCTTTATTTTTTCATGGAAATACATGTTGGGAACAGATGCCTGCGTATGGTAAAAAATGTGGACAGTACATTGATAATGTCATATTGTCCCTACCTGGAACAAATTACATGAATGAACACGGCAATATTGGATACAAGACACATGACATTCTGACATATCAAAAATAGATTTCATAGTGGGACATTTTACATTTTCACAAAGTAGCCGTTCCATTCATGAAGTCCTAACACTACTAAAAGACATCCATTAACATTGCTCCCTTACTTGAATACGTTAAATAAACCATTACAAAAATATTCTTTACTATGACAGAACTGCAAAGAGATGTGACAAAACCATTTTGGCAAAATAAAAAATAAAGATACTGCACTATTAGCCTTAATCAAGCGATCCAATGGCAAACGGCATTACCAGGATGATGCTTCCGATTCTCTACATAGCGTCGGGAGGGGGTCATTTTCGGTCCAAAGGGCGGCATTGGCACCGCAGTTTTCAGAGGTGACAACTTCACGCCCAGAACACCGAGCTGACGAGAGCTGGAGGAAGCGACAGAGAGCAGCCGGCCTTGAGGACTGGAAGCCGCCCATCCCTGCTGTAAAGGTGTACTTTCAGGGGCAGATGACAAAAAAAAAAGGTCAGGAGCAGTCGAGGAATGATTGGTATGCTTGACAGGTCTGGGGGTCGGGTCAGGTCAGCAGGAAGGGCATCACCAGAGGCTGTTCCACTGCCGAGACGCGGACGCCGTTTAACGAGTCCCGGGAGAGAAGCACCCAACTACTTCTTCTTTGCATTCACACTTTTGCAGACCCAGTTCATACCGTCCTAAAAAAAAAAAAACCGATACAGAAACGTTCAGAGTTAGGTCACTTGTCAGCATGATCGTTTACATAAAAGGAGGGACGAGTAGCAGCGGACTCGCCTGGACGCCCTCTCCAGTCAGGGCAGAGCAGGACTGGATCTGCCAGACGCGGTCCCGGATGGTGTGCAGGTTGAGGCCCTCTGCGATCTCTGAGGCGGGGGCAGCCGTCAGCAGGTCCTGCTTGTTGGCGAAAACGAGCACTGGCACCCCACTAAGCTTCTCCTCATCTAGCAGCTCTGCCAGCTCCTGGGCCACCAGAGAGAGAGAGAGAGAGACAGAGAGCGTGAGTGAAAGAGAGTCAGACACACCCACAGGAACAGCAAACACACAAGCCGCAGTACCTGTCCAGTTTCGTCAAAGCGTTTTCGGTCTGCGCTGTCGATCACGTAAATCTGAAACACAGGGCGGGCGAAACATCAGAGGTGGCCACAGGAACCGATGGCAGACGGCGGGAGGCACTCAGCCCGGTACTCACCAACACATCAGTGTTCTCAAAGTAGTTCCGCCAATATGGCCTGATCTTCCTCTGGCCGCCGATGTCCCACACGTTCAGTTTGAAGCCCTGCGACTGGACACTCTTGATGTTGAATCCCTGGAGCCCAAAGGAAACAAGCGGAGCAGGTTTTGGACAGAGCAGTCGTACCAGCGATAGCATCCCACTGAATGGGAGCAGATAAGCGGTAAATCACTGTGTTGTGTTAAAACTAGGGAGTTCTTTTCACTACTGCCACTCCGCAGTGTTAATTATTTAGCACCTTCAGCTGTCACAGCACCAATGAGTCTAATTGTGTAGTCATGCTGCCGCATCGTTAGTGGCTTTCATGCACAAAAGCCGGAAGTCGCTGTCACACAACTACGCACAACATCCAACCTGGGTGACATTGGATCTATAATTTTTCAATTAAACTCACTCTGATTCACATTATAATCCAACCATTTTGGTTGCTTAAACGTCCCAATTCCCCAATTTCTCGACAGGCGTTATTGCATGCGGCTGGAATTGTGGTTACCTTCAGGTTTCACCTTTTTAAATTCCATCTGGGCCCATTTTTCACCGATTTGGGCTATACGGTGCATTCTGCACCAGTGCTGTTGCTACAGGCAGCAAATTGAATTCAGCAGTTGCTAGACGTTTCTCACAAACGTCAGTCATGACTACCCTTTTTTGTGAGGATGCTGTGACACATAGCTAACGTGGGCAACGTACATATTCTCATTTCCTACATCATCTCTCCATCGTTGAAGGGACATTAATCATTAAAAGCACGCTCAGTTTCACGTTTGGTAACTGTGCGTGTAAGAAAGAACGAGATTACGCCTGTCTGTCTGTTGTGTGTGTGTGTGTGTGTGTGTGAGAGAGAGAGAGAGAATGTGTGAGTCTACCCATGACATATGGGCAGAACCTATGAGTGCGCGCAGTTGTCTGTGAGTCTTCTCCTACCAATGCACGGGCTGAACCTGTGTGTGTGTTTCTGAGTGAGTTCACCCTTACCAATGCACAGGCTGAACCTGTGTGTGTGTGTGTGTGTTTCTGAGTGAGTTCACCCTTACCAATGCACGGCCTGAACCTGTGTGTGTGTGTGTGTGTGTGTGTGTGTGTGTGTTTCTGAGTGAGTTCACCCTTACCAATGCACGGCCTGAACCTGTGTGTGTGTGTTTCTGAGTGAGTCCACCCTTACCAATGCACGGGCTGAACCTGTGTGTGTGTGTGTTTCCGAGTGAGTCCACCCATGCCAATAAACGGGCTGTACCATTTGTATGCGAGTGTGCCCATGCCCAGCCACTCAGCCACACCTGTGTTGGGGTGATGTGGCTGATGTCCTCAGAGGCAAGCTGCTTAAGGAGAGTGGTCTTGCCGCCATTGTCCAGGCCCAGCAGTAAGATCCGAACCTCCTGGTCTGGAGCGCTCTTCAGCTTACGCAGGATCGACAGTAAACCCTACAATTGCATGGACAGTTTTTGTGTCACAGAGTGGTCCCTCTCCATCAAAGTACACACATGCACACACAAAATACTTTTGGAAGGACTAAATGTGATAATCACCCTTAATACGTAAAAAAAATGTTACTGATATTATCCTAAAACTCTGTAATCAATAATCAATAATAGATGTTACAAAAAAAACAACCTTTTTAATCTTTGCCTGTCCAAAGCCTGAATCTTAGCTGAGATTCATTTGGTAAGGGTACACTGCGAGTCACGGATTTTGGTAACCAAAACAAAAATTAAGACGCTATGAAGACTCAAAGCAAAAACACACCCGTTGTTATTTCAACCGATCTTCCAACCTTTTGTCAATACTTAAAACGCAAACTAAACACTACACTATCGGAACCTGCTATTCCACTCATTTATTTTCTAATGGGAGCATATTTGCATCGCCTGCTTTTTAGTAACATTGCGAGCCAGACTCCTCAGGCCATGAACACAGATAAAATGCCGCGAGATTAGAGCGAAAATAATTAGGCTAATCAAGTTATGTAAATAGACAACCAACTAACGTTTTCTCGTTATTCCCTCCTATTCTACTAAAAACACGTAAAGCTACTATTTTGCTTTACCATTTGTAACTAGCTGGTTTTTAATCCGTTTGATGGATGGATTTTCCGCGAATCATTCTTCCCCCCACCTTTACTTAATCCGACTGATTAATATTTTCTACATTAGACCCACATTTTGGGCGTCACCCCCACAGTAAATCACATTGCAGAGGTTTTCTCGAATGGAATATCTATAGCTATATCTATAGCCAATTAAACCGCACAACATTGACTCACCATGTTCCCACTTTATCTCCAGAAGACGCCGCTAAGGGTTACTGAAGAGCAGTGACGCTAAACACAAAATTGCTTACACGGCGCGGCAGGCGTAGTTGAGCACACATTTTGCTGACGCGTGATTAAAAACAAGTTATTGCCATCTTCCTCAGTGGCACTTTCTAAAGATGTTTTTCCTTTTTTATCATATCCGAATTTATTGTTTGTGTACAAGTACACAGCTGCGATTTTAATAGTTGTTCGTTTGCGATATACGCGATATCGGTTAAAGTACATTTACAGGGTACTTTTATCAATTTAGAACGCAACAATAAAAATAAAGGCCGTAACGGTAAATTGTCATCATTCTCTCAGCTCAAATGATAGCTACGGGTGTGCTTAATTTTTTTTAATTCCAGTAATTATAACGTAACCACCCAATTCAAGAATCTAGGCGTAAAGCGCAGGGGAGCTGCCCTCTAAGTTTTATTGGAAGAATAAGTGCCACGTGCGCCTGCCCAACTCATCCGGCCGTGCAGGTTCTGAAGTACCACTCGCAGTACTGTAAATTCACTGATCTACCAGTTTGGATCCTGTTCTAAGCTGACAGAAAGGTACTGTTTAAAGTTTACAGTATTGCACACTTTTAATTTCGCTATTAAAAATCGGAAATTATAAATTAATGCGGCCGGAAGGTAGAAATGTAGCTAACCAATTAGCTTTGAGATTCGTGGCACCTGCGACGCATTCTTGCAGTCGGTGGATTGGAAGTTTTAAATGCCCTGTCAGCTTGTAGTCATTTTATTTTAAAAATGTTGGATTTAAATGCAATGTCTTGCATTTGACCCGAAAATACAATAGAGGACACAAGCAACAGATCAGTCTTAGTTTGGAGAATTCTGTCTCGGTGTATGGTTAAACCGTGGCACCATGTGGAAAGTGATAACAGCACCCGGACCCTCTTGTAACATTTTCTGTTTACTTGGTGTCTTTAGTCTTTAATTGTTTTACAACATTAAAATGTTTATTTCGTTCAGTTATAGTAAAAGGTTAGTTTCCTTATATCTTAATACGTTTAATTGACAAGAAGATGGTTCATTTTGACCACGGAATTTCAACAATGTAATGAAATCTTTTTACATTGGTGTCAAAAGTTAAACAAAAATGAACCCTGTCAAAAACCCTCATTAGGTCTTCAATTAATATGTGTGGGTTTTGTGGAGGTTTGGCTTTCATCAAAGCATGACCCCAATAAACCTATCTAAAATTTGCCGAAATTATGTGTATGTATCAGTTTTTTTTTATTTTAGTTTTTTCATCTTGGAAAATAAAAGGCTATGAATTTGGCATCTTTCTAATAATGATCAATTATTATATGCTGTAATCCTGGCAATGGTATTGCCGGGGGGGATGGGGTTAGAACCATCTGCCTATCTAGGGGGTGAGCGAGAATCCTGTTAAAATTTAACCATTATGGGCCTCAAACTTCAGTCTTCACCAGTAGCAGGGTCTGCTTATTTTTGCTCTACCTTAAAGTTACACCAGCAAATGGATTAAGATAATTTATAATCTAAACAATGAGTACCTTTAAACAATAAAGTAATGTACTGCTAAAACATCCCCCATGGACTACAGTTTGTTATCCCCGCTTAAAGTTGAATTTAAGCATGACGTCAAAAATGTGAAGGAAAAAAAACCTTGCTGTTTTTAGGAAGGCAAAATAATTATTTGCATATCGGCATATTTACTGACCGTGGACCTGGATGTCAAAGCCAGAACAGTGTGAACCCCGACCAGGAACCGACGAGATGCTTTATAGTGCACCTTGAAGTAAAGGAAGCTATAATAACTGCATGACGGGACCTGTTCTATGAAGGAAAAGAATATGTGAATAAATGGATATTGTTTCTCTTATTCCCAGTATCTTTTAGGGGAGAACCACTTAGTGAAGTCATTGCTGCCCCAGCATTGCAAATTTGTATTTATTAAATTTTTCAGTTCTTAGAAAATATGCAAGTGGATGTATTTTTTGTCTCTGTCTGTCTCTGGTGTCCTCAGGGGCATTAACTATCAGTGTCATTATGATTGTTGGTGATTAAAAAAATAAATCAATTTCTCCTTTGGGACAGCACAGGCCGGGGCGAAATGGACCGGAGCAGCTTTGACATTGACGCCCCTCGCTGGGATCAGGCTACTTTTGTGGGGCGCCTCAAGCACTTTTTCAACATCACAGACTGTCGCACCGCCCTGCTGCCCGACAGCAAGCTGGACGAGGCCAAAGTGCTTGTGGACAGCTGCAGGTGTGGCACCTCCCCCACAGCTCAGAGATTCACACACAGAGCTTCTCCTTCCGGTTACCTGTCTGTTCACACGCAGAGGTTCTCCTTCCGGGTACCTGTCTGTTCACACGCAGAGCTTCTCCTTCCGGCCACCTGTCTGTTCACACGCAGGGCTTCTCCTTCCGGGTACCTGTCTGTTCACACGCAGGGCTTCTCCTTCCGGCCACCTGTCTGTTCACACGCAGAGCTTCTCCTTCCGGCCACCTGTCTGTTCACACGCAGAGCTTCTCCTTCCGGCCACCTGTCTGTTCACACGCAGAGCT
>JAOYSI010015514.1:25079-38066 GCA_025775065.1 Hiodon alosoides | reverse complement strand
TGTGTTTGTTAGTGTTTTCTCTCTCTCTCTCTCTCTCTCTCTCTCTCTCTCTTTGTTTGTGTTAGGTAGTGAGTTCTCTCTCTCTCTCTCTCTCTCTCTCTCTCTCTCTCTCTCTCTCTCTCTCCCGTTCGCCAGAGTGTCTGTCTCTCTGGGTGTGTGTCAGGCAGCTACATATTGGGCAGCTGGCTCAGCGGTCGGCTGCTCCTCTCCTAACAGAACTGGCACTTTTTCAAGGTCAGAGAGCATCTGGAATGCTGTGGCCTGATTGGCCAGTTTGGGGGAAGTGCATCTCCCTGATTAGCTTAAATTGGAGACAGTGTAACAGGAAGTCCATCTCTGCCGCCACCTGTCCCAGATCACAGTGACAGCCGTTTCATTGTTTTTTTTTTGCGCGGGCCGGTTTCAATGGCCAAGCTGTGGTCACCAGGTCTGTAGAATGCCAAATAGCATTTCAATCTGGTGCTTCAATTTCCAGTGTTATTCCAATGTGCTTTTTAATTGTTTTCCAGATTCAGATACATTTCCTAACTTACCCTAGTGTTCATTTGGCTCAGTTGGCTGAGCTTCAGTACCATACCACTGAGGGGATTCTCTCTGCGGACTGTGTGCCACTCCTCAGTACAGTTTGGTGGTACGACTGCGGACCAGCCTGCTTTGGACAGGCCCAGTAGTTCGGCGTCTGTTTCCGCGTAGAGTGGAACCGATGGAACGAAAAAAGCCCTGAGGAACCTATCTTTTAATGCATTTTAAGCCGTGTTGAAATTCCCAGACGCCATTACCTTCAGACACAAGCAATTTCAGCTTGTTCTCCAGGGCACTGTTGTCCAGGGTGAAGCGGTATCTGTTTCGCGGAGATCTGGCTTTCTTTTGGAAACCCTTAACTCCAGGTTTATTCATTTCTCACAGAGTACTACTCTCTCTCCCTTCCTCCCTCTCTCCCTCCGACTATGTAGACTGAACACAGCATACTCTGCGTTAGTCTGTAAGGGACCTTAGCAACACTATTATACCCCTCATTTTTTCTGAGAATTCTTTGGTGTGGGATTTGATTGCACAAATGCCCATATTGTTGACGCTACACATGATCACCCTAGCCGTGTAAGTATCAAGACCTTTTTGCATAACTTTCGGCATTTTGATGTTTATAATCAGATTAGACCGTTTTAAAAGGAGAAAAAAAGCACGCCCAGACAACAAGCTAGTCTCTGTAATTGGAGTCATGGGGTTCTTTGTTTCCACAAACGTGTCCACATAAATGTCCAGAATCTTTCACATTATTATACAGTAGAGTCACGGGATCCTTTGTTTCTACCTACTCTTAATAAACATTCCCAGCTAAATGTCTAGAACGTTTCACAACAATGTACAAGAATGATGACTAATCATCTGATATAAGGGTTTGGTAGAAGAAAAGGTGATCTTATTTTCTGAAGTAGAACAAATCCATTTCCACCCCCCGTTTACATATACAACAGAATACATTATGTGAAAGTGTTTGTTTGTCCCTTACAGGGAAACTGCTAATGATAATGTTCACAGAACACACGATGCCAGACAAGAAAGCATTCTAATGATTCTGCTAATAGAACACACGATGCCAGACAAGAAAGCATTCTAATGATTCTGCTAATAGAACACACAATGCCAAACAAAAACATTCTAATGATTCTGCTAATGGAACACACAATGCCAAACAAAAATATTCTAATGATTCTGCTAATAGAACACACAATGCCAAACAAAAACATTCTAATGATTCTGCTAATAGAACACACGATGCCAAACAAAAACATTCTAATGATTCTGCTAATAGAACACACGATGCCAAACAAAAACATTCTAATGATTCTGCTAATAGAACACACGATGCCAAACAAAAACATTCTAATGATCCTGCTAATAGAACATGCAACACCTGCTGACTAAATTGCTACAGTGCCTAGTCAATATTAACAGTTTTTTTTTTTTTTTAAAGATCCCAGACCAGTCATGTATCCCAAAAAATAAACTTACGTTATTTTTTTCCTCCCATAGAAATGGGGATTTTCACACTTGATTCCAAGATTTGTAATCCCCAGTGCTATGACATGGTGACCGCGGTTACACTTGTTTTTACAAGACCTTTGTCCATTCATAATCCACAGTGCTGTGACATGGTGACCGTGGTCACACTTGAACCCGCTGGCAAATTCCATTTTTGGGGGGGAATATGATCAGATTTCGATATTAAGTGTTTCAGACTAGGGTACTGGGGACTGAAATGGACACAGCTCACTTCCCATCTTAACGGGCCATCCCGGTGCCTTTTGGACTGATTTACAGTTACCGAATGTTCTGGAAACTCTCTCACTCATTATGTTCCACCTTATTGTTCAACAGAATGAGGGTTAGTAGCTGCCACTGATGTCATTTGGTACATAATGAAATCTTAATATACAAATATACAATGTTGTTTCAACCCCTTAGCCTGGTCGTCTTGTTAATTAAAAACTTTTGTGAATTTCCTGGAACAAGGGGAGCCGGAGCCGGAGCAGGAGCCGGAGCCGGAGCCGGAGCCGGAACAGGAGCCGGAGCCGGAGCCGGAGCCGGAGCAGGAGCCGGAGCAGGAGCCGGAGCAGGAGCCGGAGCAGGATAGGAGCCGGAAATGGAGCCGGTTCTCTGGAATCATCTTGGTGCAGGAGACAGCGAACCTGGAGCTTCCAGTCCTAAGCAACTGCATGTATGGGTTTTGGTCCAATGGAGCATGAGATAAACTAGATTGCATTTAGCCATGGATTTTTAGTTGGATGGTCAGGCTGTTGATGGACATATTGATGGATTTGATGGTAGCTCGGAGTTAACCCTTTGTGAAAGAAATAAGATGTTGGCTCGTTGTGGCAGACAAAAAGATTCTGCCACTTCTGCTGATATTTTTTAATTAAATTTGACAGCGTTTCTGAAAGAAATTAGTAATAAAAATTATTTTGTTTGTAATTAATAAATTATCCTATTATTTAATAGACATATCAGATAATGTTAATTAAATAAACCACTAATCTGCTTTGTAAATTTAAATGTAAGAAGAAAATGTAATTAATTAAAATAGACACTCAACGCAAATGACCTGTTGCCTTTTGTAAGCCACTCTGGATAGGTCACTAAAATAAATAAATAAAAACCTGCACAAAAAGGAATTCAAGCAGGCAATCAGGCAATCCTCAAGAACGCCCTTCGCTTGACAGCCCACTCTAGGGTGCTAGGAACCTGGAAACACTGCCACCTAGTGAATCAATTCGAATAAGCAGGATATTTTCATTTTATTTTTAAGATTTTATTTTAAGTTTGTGTCCTTCACATGGAGGATCACTCAGTACACTGTAAGCCTCCTGCCGTCAAGAGTGGTGACGGGTCAGAAGAAGACCTTATTGAGGAGATCTGAAAGTTGAGTTTCTCTCAGCTGGTCCAGTACCCTCTCACACACACACAGTAAAGTATGAACTTGTTGCATAATAAAACAACAACAACATTAACCAATGTTTATTGTCGTTGCCATGGTGCCATGGTGTGAAATCACTCAATTGTGCTTGATAAATATAACAGTGACCAGGGACACCAGGATATCCCCCCACAACCTCCTAACATGCTACTGGACAATGGTCGTCACAGCTGAGAACTGTAATGAGCAAAAAAAAAACCAAGACAATAGCTAGGAACGCTTAATTCAAGGTGCCAAGTATCACATCATACAAAATCAAACTCCTGTGCTCCGTGCGAGGAATAAAAACGATTTAAATATTACAACAGAAAAAACCTTCCTTTCACCAGTACGTGTGTATGTCATGGGGTGGGGGACAGGGGGCGGGGGCGGGATGTGCTGAATATTTGTTCAGTGTTTTTCTGAACCACGATAACCTATTCGGAGTCTGCCGGTTCGAAGCTCACATTCCTCCCTGAATCACCATCTGGATCTGATTATTCCTGCGACTATAAAGCGTTGCTCGGAAAGCCTGCCTGCAGTGCCTGGTCATGTTGGGTCTCCTGTTTGTGTGCCTGCTCTGCCTGCAGGGTTCCCTGCTCATCGCAGCCGTCGATGAAGGACATTTACAGCCCGCTGACCTCGACGGCAACGTTGCCAACGTGCAGGTAGGGGATCCGCATTGCTCACATGTTTGTGACCGGTGTGGACCGCAGGTGTGTGACCGGTGTGGATCGCAGGTGTGTGACCGGTATGGACCGCAGGTGTGTGAGCGGTGTGGATCTCAGGTGTGTGACCGGTGTGGATCTCAGGTGTGTGAGCGGCGTGGGTCTCAGATGTGTGAGCGGCGTGGATCTCAGGTGTGTGAGCGGCGTGGATCTCAGGTGTGTGAGCGGTGTGGATCTCAGGTGTGTGACCGGCGTGGATCTCAGGTGTGTGAGCGGCGTGGGTCTCAGGTGTGTGAGCGGCGTGGATCTCAGGTGTGTGACCGGCCGTCAAAATCAGTCTAAAGATGCCTGAGTGGTGACTCCTTGACTCCTTTGACATAAACCACTACTCTCTGTGGGATGAGAGATTAGAGACCTCAAACATCTGGAAGGTATTTTATCAGTGTGTGAGCGAGATAGAGTATGAACGGGATTCATTCCAAGGAGTTTTTCCTGGTTCTTGCATTTGTGCTTGCATTACCACAGAAAGTTTCCACACACAGAAACACACACACACACACACACACACACACAAACACACACACATTCACTACTAAACCTCTCAAATACTATTGAGGCACACACACACACACACACATTGTACTGTTTTTGCCAAGGCCACTGTGACACTGTGGTCTGTACAATATTTTTTAATTACATAATCTGTTGCATAAGCAGACACAGAGCTGGAGGGAACACCTTTCAGTAGCATGACTCACTCAAACTCTCTCACACACACACTCAGACTCTCTCTCAAACATACCAGAACTCTCAAACACACACATACACATACGCTAATGCTTTGCGGTGATTACAGTGATGTCTGCCTTCTGGTATGCGGCCCACGTTGGATCTTTTTGTGTGGACACGACGCCGCGTTTTGATATTAAGTGCAGACAAACAGTGCTGCAATACACCGGGAGTTCTGTTTGTTTTTGTCAAACTGCCGGGGACGACATCGATCACTCAGGTTACTCATTCCGCAGAGCTGATATCTGTTGCTTTGATGTTTCCGCTCTTAGTTGGCTGAAGAAATGCAGCTGGTCCCAAGACCTATGCTGGATGATGTCGGCTCTCAGGTCAGGTGACTTCAGGGGTATTAAAATGAAAAGAGTGTTAATGCGGCAGTGTTATTTTTAAACGTTGGGGCGCGCTCTGTCCGAACAAGCCGGATGGGGTGTGAACGTTTTCTCACTTGGGCTCTCTGACATCACGGACATCAGAAAACTCAGACTCCCAGCAGCCCCTTCAGTTTTCAACCGAACCCTTTCCTATCACTCTGCCTCAGACCTACAGGGCAAAGAAGGATGGGTCCCTTCGCAAGAGACCTCCACCAAGACGTGCGGGGGCCTTCAGCGTTTTCGGACGTTTCTCGGCCACCACACAACCAGAGGTAAGCGCAGCGACAGCTATCTTTGGAGAGTGGGCGAGACAGAGAGCAGTGATCCCGTGTTCTCCAGTTACAGAAAGTGAGGGTGATGAGACAGGCCCCGGAACAACGGATGAAGTCCAGACCCAAGAGCCGGGTTGGCTTTGCCTCGCCCCTCAGCATCCCTGCTCCACCGTCGCAGGTGGGTTTCCACGGGAGACCAGGTGTGGCCTGTATAAGTCTCTGAGTAACGCAGCCTCTGGTATGCTCTACGGGGAATAGAGCGGTAAGTTACTGTTGGCACGTCAGACAGCCATCCCCACACATGTAAGTAGGGACTCCGGGGGCATGTTCAGTTAAAAACTAATTCCATACAATTAGCACTTTGTTTGGGAATTGTTCCACATTTTCACATTGACAGGTAAGACTGGTGACAGCTCAATTTGTGATCGAGATATATCTGGTTCGGCGACAGTCTCTCCCCAAAGCAAATAAATGTCTGAAGAAATAGCGGACGATTGCTTTAACAGGGTCAATAATAACATTGAATATCAACGTCATGTTTAAGATATGTTCGGTATGCACACTCTCTTAGACTTCATGTGATTAATTGCAAATCATTATTGAGTTCACTAATGACAATATTGTGTTGATTGGGGGTGGAGGAGGGTGCCCAGCCATGGCAACATCTGCATAAATCACTGCATGGCAACATCTGCATAAATCACTGCATGGCAAATAGGGTGAAACTACCATTGTCCCAAAGAGTCTATATTGTATGGTGATTGTATATTCATTATTTTCAACCAGACAACCACTGTCAAAGGCATGCACACTATTAATACATCAGAGTATAGAACTACATGCAACATTCTGTCCCAGGGCTTGTGATGTTGAACGAAAACCCTCTGTCTCTACAGGCAAAAACCCGGAGGATGAAATGACAAAACAAAAAGAAAAACAGTGCAGAAATGCTTGTTCACAGCGAGTCTTGCATGAAATAAGATTATACGGGAGAAATTCCAAAAAGTATCCCAGCCCTAAAATTTTAAATGCTGGGATTGCTCAATTGTTAGGCTTCACTATGTAACAACATCAGTATTGTGCATGTTTAAATTTGATAAGAAAATAATATAAATAACATAAATATATATTAAAAAATGTACCTGTAAAAAGTACCTAATAAATTCACCATCTGAGAATGTATTGTGGTTTGTGACCCTTCGCCTCTCGTGAGATTTGATGCATTCAATCTCTGACCGCACTTCTGAAACAGAATATTTTCCAGGAGTAGGATAGCATACTGCCAGCACTGAAGTTTCTGTCATTTATCACTGAACTTTTCATCGAGTGGCATAAAATAGTGGAGGTTTTTATGGTGGTTGCTTTTAGCTTTATTGTACCATGAATGTACTGTATTAAATTAATACACTTTATTTCAGAGATGGGGCTACGTCAACCTTATTCCTCCAAAGAGGAATTAAGTGTGACCCTCTGCCCTTTACGTAAAGTCATTGGTAAGCGCATATATGTGATTTGACACATTCAACCAATAATAAAAGCTCTATAATATGTTAACATGAAAAAAAGCATTACTCACAAAACGCAGTGGTACGGTTTTGGGTTTCCAGTCCTGTCTTTTCAATGGTTATTAAGTAATAATAAATAAATAACAGTATTCAGGGTATTATAAATACGATGAATCAAGTCAACGTGACTTTCCATTTATTTTCTCGGAAACAAAATATAATGACTTGAAGACACGAACGTTTATGCTTCTCTTATCTCACTCAAACAGAAACAAAGAGAACAAAGCTGTAATAACTGAGACGTCATGTGTTTGCTTATCCAGGAAGATTTGCGTGGATTATGCTTTTACAATCTACCTACTTGTAGAATTTGATGTCTAACGAAGCGATTCGAGTTCCGCGGAACTCGAACAACCAAGGCTCTCTTGAGAACTCAGTGACACCTGCTGGCCAAAGGGTGTAAATCCAAATTATTTTATTTTCATCAAAACGTAGACGTAAACAAAGAATGTACGCAGGGGCCGTTCTGAATTTCTTACGAAGTTCCAGCTTCCGCCTCGCTTGTCTTTGGTCTATCTCTTTGCTCACATGTAAAAACATCAGTTGTATCTCTCATCTCTAGAGCCTTAAAATGCTTTTAGCAGGACCGTGTGCCAGGGGTTTGACAGGATAAGCACCCTGGCCTGCCCATGATAAATATTTTACGCTCTTAATGTTTCAGAAAATAATCTTGCGATGACATTTTATAGATACATATATGCAATATTTTGCAACGACGCTGAAAGCCAGTCAAGGTCTCCTAAACTGAAATGTTCCACCTTGGTCTACAACACGGTTCCTGTCGTCCGTACGGAAGTACTTGCATGAGCCTGGTGACAGTTCCAGGACTTGGAAACCGACCAAACCAGCCATTGTTTACTCAAAATCTGTTCACTCCACTCTCTAAACACACCGTAACGGTGTAGCCGATTAATCTCAAGGTCACCGTCTGCGTGTTTCTCAACAACAAAGCATTACAGCATTTTAAAAGAGAATTCGCTCTCCAAATCCGTTAGCTATAAAACTTAAAACTAAAAATAAAACTTTATTGGATGTCCTTTGATGGGCCCGCCCATAAATGCACTAGATAAAGATGTATTTGTATAGCCGTGGCAACCAATTTAATAGGGGCAAGTATCTTACTGACGTTGTTTTTCAGATGAGGCAACAAGCTCACTTTGCTGTTTCAAAGGAAGCTCTAAATCTCAGTTCCAGACACCGGTCGTATTTAGATAATCCCTGACACATCTGTGAATGTAGGGCTCTGTAAACTTCTCTTAAACTCAGGGGTGATTGGTGAACCCAAAAAAAGACAAAAACAACACTGAGTTTTCAGAGATGCCTTGCAAGAGTTTTACAAAAGGAGGAAAACAACACTGAGTTTTCAGAGATGCCTTGCAGGAGTTTTACAAAAGGAGGAAAACAACACTGAGTTTTCAGAGATGCCTTGCAGGAGTTTTACAAAAGGACGAAAACAACACTGAGTTTTCAGAGATGCTTTGCAGGAGTTTTACAAAAGGACGAAAACAACACTGAGTTTTCAGAGATGCTTTGCAGGAGTTTTACAAAAGGAGGAAAACAACATTGAGTTTTCAGAGATGCTTTGCAGGAGGTTTGTGCTGAAAGCTCTCCCGGAGCAACTCCTACCGGCTTCCTGGCGCCAGCAGGCTGTCAGTGCAGTGCCTCTCCTTCAGTCGCACAGAACCTCTCCTGTGAGCTGTGTAGCAGCTCAAAGACGACTAGCATTGGAGGAGGCGAGCCGTACGTCTGTGCCTTTCCCTGTGTGTGGTGGCGGGAGCCCTGGCAACGAACTGAGACACATTAACACAACTGCAAAAAGTCACTGGTTAAAATAAGCAAACAAATTGAAATATTGTTTACTGCAGGCCTGCATTAGAGCCTGTTTTATGAAGAGGCGGGTGATGGTTGTGTGCTGTTGATGAAAGCCGGCCACAGGTCAAATGCAGGCCATCAGGACCTAAGCCTTGTTTAGGATCATGCCCTAGGGCCCAAGTCAGTCCACAGGAGACAACTGATGCTATAGAGTACGCTTGCTTCACACGCAACGGGCAGAACAAAACCACATATCAGATGAACCGCATTTGATGGGGGTTAGACTCAGCCTTTTCTGGAGTGCGTTTGTAGGGAGTTGTCACAAACTGATGGAGGCCTCTTCCTGTTTTTCCCCTTTCCTTCCTCCACCTCTGCAGCTGATGCGTAGGAGGTCGATTCCATGGGGGAAATAAGGAATTCACTGATGGGTGTCGTCACCACAGTGTCCAGTAGAAACATGAGGAAGCTGAGTTCCAGGGAAGGTAAGTGAGGGTGTATGGTTCTGTGTTTGTATGTGAGGGTGTATGTCTCTGTGTCTGTATGTGAGGGTGTGAGGGTGTATGTCTCTGTGTCTGTATGTGAGGGTGTGAGGGTGTATGTCTCTGTGTCTGTATGTGAGGGTGTATGGTTCTGTGTTTGTATGTGAGGGTGTGAGGGTGTATGGTTCTGTGTTTGTATGTGAGGGTATGAGGGTGTATGTCTCTGTGTCTGTATGTGAGGGTGTGAGGGTGTATGGTTCTGTGTTTGTATGTGAGGGTGTGAGGGTGTATGTCTCTGTGTCTGTATGTGAGGGTGTGAGGGTGTATGGTTCTGTGTCTGTATGTGAGGGTGTATGGTTCTGTGTTTGTATGAGAGGATGTGAGGGTGTATGTCTCTGTGTCTGTATGTGAGGGTGTATGTATGTGTGTTTAGAAAGGGACGCATACTTCTGGTTAAGCCAAGTAAGCACCTCTCTCTCGTACAACCTCAGTCTTTTCCAGCCAACAAAGGGCTGATCTCCCAAGGGGACAGACAGATTTCAGGTGGGTGAATAACACTGCGCCAACTGGCAGGAAGGTAGCACACGCACAAGACTGACAGCCACTGAATACGCTGAAAGCATAGCTTGTGGCAGGGGAATGTACCAATCCGGGCCGTCTATGGCTCTGGCACAAACGGGCAAGCGTTTGTTTGCTCACATCAGATTTGGAACCAGGCCTAATTCAGATCAACCAAGCTCAAGGTGGGTCTATTTTCTACAAGGTCATTAAGAGAGACCATGGGAGACATAAGGAGAGTGGAAGGCGCCTTTGAATATCCTGGTTAATTCACAAAGACAGTCTATGTGCTGTTGTGCATTATCACGGCACACTTATCTGTGGAGAGGAAGAAAATCGTTTAGCCCAGCCAAAGGCAGGCTGGGCAGGTTGGACCTGGGGAAGATGAACTGTATAAATTTATGTATTTGTTTCATCGTAATTTTTTAGAAAATGTCCTTGATCAAATATGTTGCGTTATCCCCTGAGTCTGAATGTTCTGGGTCTCTTTATGTGTGTCTGTGTATTAAATGTTAACCTGCTCTCCCTAAACAGTCCTTTCACAACAGCAGTATACGCCTGACCTGGCGACGGTTTCCAGAGCTTACTCACATATTTGAGGCTCATAAATATGCAAGGTGGTACAAAGGAGTTCTAGTGCGCTACCCGTCAGATTCCTCCATACCCGAAGAAACCAAAATTTTCAATCCTTTCAAAAAATGCATTTTGTGCTGTCACGCACAGCATAACATTACACCGAATAATATGACACAGCAGAGCCAAAACTAACTTTATTTTATTTATTTATAGAGTAACGTGTATCTGCGAGAAAACAATAAACTTCATTGTGAACACAGAGTCCGGCGACAGATAGTGAAGTATTCCATATTAGAGCTCCAGTACAACATAATAATCTTAATCTCTTTATTTGACTCGGATTTTAGATTTTCGAACCCTGAAATTAAAGTTAAAAACACGATGAACGAAATGTATCCGCCCTAAAACAGGCGCGACGTTTTTCTTCGGAAGGTCAGGTTTCCGGTCTTATTTTAAGGATGGCAATAAAGGCAAATAAATTATTGTTTACCTGGTTATATGAGGCGACCTTCCGTGACGCAGTAGCTGTAGAAAAGGCTAAGTTTGCGGGGAAGTGAACTATGACTAGAACAGATCCCACACACGTTCTTGTTAATCGACGACACCATGGAAATCATTGCTAGGCTGTTAAGTCTGAAGGGGTAAAACAGTAGAATATCTCAATATTTCCGATACATTTCTTACGTTGTGAATTAAATCGTCGCAGCGGCGGTCGACTTGTTCCGTGTTACATTAAGTGTTTCGTGTAACGGTTTGTAACTGAATGGGGAAAAAAGTAAAGACGAAACGCTTCTTGCCACATTGCAGAAGACTCCTCATCAGACAGCGAATGAGCCCTTGGTTAAACTTGGAGACGCTGTTTGGATCTAGGCGCAGGGGATAGCTGGGGTTAGGGTTTTTACCGTAATGCATTTACACGTTCGAGGCTACATGGCCACCTAAATGGTCCGTTCGCGTGTGTCCTGTGGCCACCTGTTGTGTGCTGTCGGATCAAGTCAACCCACCTCTTTTTGTACTGTATAAATACGATTGCATATCCTGTTTGCCTAAATAGCGCTGTTACTGAAATCCACGAGGAGATAGAGCTCTTCTGATGTACACCGTGACAAATCGCTTCGAATTGCATTCGATCTCCGGTCGCGCGGTGTCCACAAGAATCGATTAGATAAAGGTCCATAGCCTCCGGGGCTTGATATTTTTGTATATATATATATACACAAAATATTTTTAGAGATTTTAAAGATATTTTGGGCTAACTCCAAATACCATTCGGCAAGTTATCTATTTAATGTTTATTTTTTAATTGTATGAAGATAAAGGGAAATAATTCACTGAGGGTTACTTTTTAAATACAAATACACGCTGTTTATTCGGTCATCTGTGCACTGCTTTGGACGGCTCTCGGCACGTTCTCTCAGTTTCTCTAACAGAATCGCGTATCTACCCTCGTGCCTTCACATCTGTCTGAGGCTGAAGAACCGCCTCCGGATAACAATGCTGTCAATGCCGAGCTCTGAAATGGGTTCCAGAACGTAGAGGTCATATTTAATAAATATTACATAAACAAACTATCTATTTAAAAAAAAAAAGGTTAGCAATCACACCAGCAAACCGAGGGGAATCCTTTTCGTTTTTGCATGATACCGCGATAAAGAATTACAACACCTAATTGGTCGCCCAGCAATTTTAACTCAACCTGTTAGTAATCTTCCCCGCGATACGGAACGGACTGTCAGTCTGGTTCTGCACCGAGGACAGGGGAGCGCCGGAGTCTGAAACCCGAGCCCATCCCGCTGGACCGGATTCCGTTCCGTCCACACGCAAACACCCATTGGACCCTGTGCTGAGGCTGAGGTGCTTCCAGATTCCTGGACGTCATTCAAAGGACTAGACTCACGTTCCCGGACCACTGGAGCAAAAATACTTCCACGTAAAATTTCTGAGGGGAAAAAGGGTTAGTTATGATTTATTGTAATATTTATCACTGGCTTTAAGAATTATATTTATAGGATTGGTATATAGATTATCCCCTTTTCCTCATTATTTCCTGAAGATTCCTTGGAGTTATTTAGAGTAAATATCTCGATTTGTTTAACTGAAATGAAAATATGATGTATATTCAGTGACTTAAACATCTATATAGGTTTTCATAACTAGCCTACAATTTTAAATTATATGTATGCGCTTTTAAAATGTGGTGTTGGTCACGTATGCAATGGAATCACATTAGATCATTAAAGGCTCGTAGACTTTGCTATTTTTCTTCTTCTAATCGTTTATAAATGATAAAACTGACGGTTGTTTGACTTCCGAATTGATTGCCGCTGTGTTAAATGTTAGTTTAAACTAAAAATAAATAAATAAATAAATAAATAAATAAATAAATAAATAAATAAATAAATATAACATTTCCACCAGTCAGTCGGTGTCTTTCGTAGCTTTC
>JAOYSI010015514.1:11603-24979 GCA_025775065.1 Hiodon alosoides | reverse complement strand
AAATAAATAAATAAATAAATAAATAAATAAATAAATATAACATTTCCACCAGTCAGTCGGTGTCTTTCGTAGCTTTCTTTAGGCGCGTTTGAAAGTTCCTTTAGACTATAACATTTCGTTATAGGCCTCTCAGTACTTTCTTATCAATGAGTTACAGTTTATCAAAAGAAGCTCGAAAAGAATTAACCTTATAAACCACAAAAGGTCCCATCGGGGCGTATTCTTTCAAGTCAACAGCACGACACAACTGCTTAATAACTTTCACTTTGACGTGTCTGCGAGTCCATATCTCAGGAGACCTTCCCCGCCTCAGTTATACAGGCTGCCGACGGATGAACTTGAATGACGGACTTCACAAGGATATGGTGCTAGTAGTGTATAGCATTGCGAGGTGACGCAGAGATGCGCCTACCTCCTGCAACGGATGTTACAAGGCATTGTTATGCATTTGAAACTGGAATATGATATTCATGTTTAGAATTGAAATTTGAGTTTGCGGCATAAAACACACGCCTAGCGACAAAATGTTACCTACCCATTGTTTAATGCTGTCGTCGGACTGGTTTTAATTTTAAAAATTGCTGAGAACCTGCACGTCATCTTTCTGGAAAATCTCTCTGCATGAGTGAGACACTTCTGAAGTACCTTTGAAGTCGCACATTTGACCTTTCACGGCACCTGAGGCGAATCAATATTAAAACGATTTAAAATCCTTTACCTGTGCGCGTTTTGTTTTAGAATGAACCTGAGAACAATTTTATCAAATCATTTCATTTTATTTCATGGGTTCACCGTACAGATAGAAAATGTATTTGAAAATAACCATCTAGTAGCCTGTATTTGGAAATTTACATTCAGTGTTTAACACTATAAATGTTTAGTAACTATAAATGTTTGCCTTTTTAAAACAAGTGGAGGCCAGTTACAATGTTTACATAATGACTTATTTGGTTCTCTTCTGACAGACCCTGCAGTGTTAACTTCGGTGTAATGTGCTGAATTCCTTGTATCTCTTTAGGACATCTGATCACTAAGGATGGTGCTCAGCGAGGATTACTACGACTACCATGAGAATGACAGTTGGAACTACAGCTACGACGACTATCACACGGTCTGTGAAAAGGAGGACGTTCGCTCTTTCGCCCGGGTTTTCCTGCCCATCATGTACGCCCTGGCGCTGGTGGTGGGCCTGGCGGGGAACTCCCTGGTGGTGGCTGTATATGTTTACTACAAGAAACTGAGACCCATGACCGACGTGTACATCCTGAACCTTGCGGTAGCCGACCTCCTGTTGCTCCTCACGTTGCCCTTCTGGGCGGCTGACGCTGTAATCGGCTGGGAGCTGGGGCAGGCCATGTGCAAGGTGACCTCTGCCCTCTACAGCATGAACTTCAGCTGTGGCATGCTGTTCCTGGCCTGCGTCAGCGTGGACCGCTACCTGGCCGTGTTCCACCACACCCTGGGCCGCACCACCCGACGGAGACACTGTGTCTGGATGTGTCTGCTGGTGTGGGCGCTGGCCTTTGTCCTGGGCTTGCCGGACTTGGTCCTCTCCACCGTCAGGCAGACTCCCACCAGGAAGACCTGCATGCCGGTCTACATGCCCAGCATGGCGAGGCCCACCAAGGCTGCCATGGAGGTCCTGGAGATCCTGCTCAGCTTTGTGCTGCCCTTCCTGGTGATGCTGTTCTGCTACTCGCGGGTGGCCTGCACCCTCCTCCAGGTGCCACAGGCCAGGCAAGGGAAGAAGTGGAGGGCCTTCAGGGTGCTTCTGGCGGTGGTGGGCGTGTTCATCGCCACCCAGCTGCCCTACAACGTGGTGAAGTTCTGCCGGGCCATGGACGTCATCCACACCCTGATCACGCACTGCGAGGTGAGCAAGAGCCTGGACCGGGCTGCCCAGGTGACAGAGAGTCTGGCCCTCACCCACAGCTGCCTGAACCCCGTGCTCTACGCCTTCATCGGGGCCTCCTTCAGCCAGCACATCCTCCGTCTAGCCAAGGGCTTCAGCCAGGGGGGGAGGAGGCAGCGGAGGCGGCAGCGGAGCCAGGAAGAGCCGGCCATAGATATGTCCCTCCACTCCCACACGGCCTCCCAGGACACCAGCACCTTCACCATCTGAGACGGCAGTTAACCCCGCGGGGGGAGGATAGGAACATCCAAGCGGAGGGCGAACACGCTGAAGTGTAACTCACGTTATACATCTACCTTATGTAGTAACTTCCTTGGATATATCTCGCCAGTGTTCATTTATATAGTTTTATGAGGCTGCAAAAGGGAGAAGAAAGGTTTGTGGGTTCTTCACTGAGTTATTTTTGATCAAACTCTAGCCATAGTCCATCTGGGAAACTACTTCCTCGCCAAGCACCATCTTACTTCCTTAGCAAGCACTCCGGCTGGTCAAAGCATGGCTCAGCTAAATGATGAGGACGACTGTGAACAGTTCTGCATGAGGGCAACAGTTTGGTTTAATTTCCATGGTAACCAACCCGAGGGGGCACACACCGCAGAAACTGCATTGCTTTACTCTCATTGTGCCCAGACAGAGGATCTTAAAATTGGTCTAAATGTCTTTAGAGACCTGAGATGTTTTGAAATCGTGGAGAGGTCATCCTCTGGTAATTATAGATTCAGGCTAGATAAGTGCTCTGCCTAGCCTTCTGCCTCGAATAATTTTTACTATTGGGTAAGACAGGAAGTTTGATCATAAAATGTTCAGTTACACTGAAACATTTGAGTTACGTTATGAAACTAACATGTAACAATAATATATTATCAGCAATTAAACCGCTGCAATTTATCTTTAATGCACGCAATTGAGAACATGATGAAATAAAATCTAAAAAGGAATAACAAAACAACCACGGGTGAATATTTTAAAAGTTGTTGATACTCAAAGGTGTTTCCTATGTTTGTGTCACTGTGTAACTGTGTCAATATGAACGTGATCGACTGAGCGTACCTGGTCAGGTTCTGACATGTCAGCATTGTTGCTGAGATGCGTGAGGAGGAACAGAACTAAAATTCGATTCAGGAACATCTTTGCTCAAGTGTATATCTTTTTTTACATCTCCCTCAGTTAGCAGGTTTAACAGGTTTCCATCTTCTTTGGCAGTTAGAAAAAAATATATATATATACTTGCCTGGAGTATACGCTAACTAACAAACGTGGACCATTTCTAGTTATTTTAATGTTCACCAAGATTATAGGCCAGTCAGATTTAAACGATATTTATAAACAATAAGTTCACACTAAGAGATGCTAAAACTTTGTGGCACACCAGAGCATTCCCGGTTCGAAAGCGGCCAGAGACAGGGACACTGGTGGAGGGTTTATACATTATATTTGGCATTCTTAGCAAAACTTAAACCAATGCAAACAAAATACACACTAATGCTAAACATTAGTGGGGGGAAAAAAAAACTAAAACAAAATGTATAGAACATAAAGAACAAATGCCCCACACAGCCACTGACCTTCCAGTCTACCAAAAACCCTTCCTCCCCTAGTAAGCGCTCCTGGCACACTTTATAAACGTCCTTAATTGTCGGCCCCTGACTACGGTTACCATTGGTGCAACCGAATTCAGGTGCGTAATGAGGTCCTTTCTGTTGGGTGTGGCTCCCCCAGCTTGGCTGTCAGTCTTGCCTGCCCTGAACGTGTCCCCAGGGCTTGAGGGTGTGTGTCCAGGCCTCGTGCCACTGACAGGTTGTGTCATGTTCATACCACTGATGAAGAAGAACAGGGAGGAAGGCTGCGTTGCCTGCTGAGTATAAAATAGACAATCAGCTCGAAGGCAGTTGGATCATGGAGACCAATCGTATTTCCTCACCATCTCCATGTGTGTGGGCAGGATTTGTAGCGAGGTGCCAAGACGCATAAGCAAAACTAGAAATTACATATTAAATATATAAATATCTAATGTGTAAAATAAGTTTTATATACATATTAAGCTGAAGATCCTGTAGCCAGTGTGATTTCTGTATCAGGTCGTTCACCGAAAGCTGGCACCAATGGGTTGAGGAACCCAAACTGAACCCAATACCCAAACTGCAGTCGCTTGGGTTACGTGGAATTATGAGATTCACATAAAAATCTAAACTTCACTAAACCAAATCTTACATCCAGCAAAAAATATGCAGAGGCCTCTGCCGTTTGAACCTCAAGAAATGACACCAATCAATGATGATATGCTGTACTATATAGTAAATCAACATTGAACATTTTGAGAATGGTGGTATGTAGTGATCATAACCACGGTGACCAACAATCACCGAGCTACCTTAGCTGTAACCAAGGTGACCAAATGTGCAGTGATCTATAAAACAGCTTAGCCTTAATGTTGAGCAGGCCTGGTGAGGTGTTCAGCCCCAGGGAGAACATTTCCAACAAACTTTCCATTTCCTGTTTTCCAGGGTTCCAACAGCAAACATCTACTGTTTTTCTCTTTAACGATGTTGCCTGAACATTCCTAAAGAAATATCACACATTCCGAGTTGCGCAAAGCAAAGACATAATTTCCACATCTTAGCGTTCTGGAAACGTCCCGAAACTTGAATCTCTGAAGCCTGGTTCTCAGAAGCCTGGTTAGAATGTCACTGTAGAGTTGCTGGGGGAGCCAGTTTTTATAAAACTGGATTACCAGGGCCAACATACGTAAATCCCAAAGATTTATGCACCATGTGTGAGAACCCAGCCATGTTTGCTTTCAGCATGGAGCTGGCATGAATGGGAAAAGAATATACACAATACAGTTGTGAGAGAAAGTTTGAGAACCCTTTAGCATTTTCTGTATTCCTGCATGGAATGTTACCTAAAATCATATCAGATTTCCACCCCCTGGTTATAAAAGAGAAGCGTAATGAACAAATAACATGCAAAAAAAAATACTTTTTTTGAGGAGCAAAATTATCCAATTTTCTTGTAGGCAAAGGTATGTGAGCCTTCAGAGAAATTGTGGCAGTCCCCCGAGCAGCAATTACTGCAGACAAACGTTTCCTGTAACAGCTGATCAGTCCTGCACATCAGCTTGGAGGGATTTTAGCCCATTTCTCCCCTCAGAACTGCTGCAGCTCAGTGATATGTGTCTGCTTTCTTGCATGAGCTGCTGGCTTCAGGTCCTGCCACAACATTTAATTTGCTTAAGGTTTACACAATGAGTTTTGATGGAGCCCGCTTTGCTTATCAGAGAACGCGGGGTAACAATTGACCCAGATATTGAATTCCATGTTAAAAAAATATAACACAAAGGTTTTCATTTTAGAACCTTTGTTAAAATGACATGCGTAGAATGGCAGACAGGAGATATGCTTTTGTGACCTGTAGACTAGACTATTATAATGCCGTTCTTTCAGGCAGCCCACAAAACTATTTGTCAGATGACACCGGTTTAAGCATCTCTTCTCTGGTGACCAATGAAAAGAGTGGAAAGAGCCTCTCTATCAATAAGCCCACTCTTATTGGCTTGGCTCATAGGAGGCGGGAAAGATTCAAACCACCTTCATGGCTACCTTAATTTCCATCTCACCACTTTTCTTTCGCTTCATCCAGTCTGTTGGAGAGTCACTCGTGTGTTTAGAATTGTTGTCTTGGTGCATGTCCCAACTTTTGTAAAGAGCACAGACGGGTGCATTCACCGGTAGAATTTGCTGGCACAGTCCAGAATTATGGTTCTGTCAAGGTTGGCAAGCCGTTTGGGTCCTGAGGCAGAAAAGCAGCCCAAACCATGATACTCACACCACCCTGCTTCACAGTTGTGATGAGCGTCTTATCATGGAATGCAGTCTTTGCATAACGTTGTTTTTCATTTAAGCTAAATAGTTCCATGTTCAGCTGATGTTTTTTGGTGGAATTTTTGGATTTTTGTATCATCCATGTGGTCTTTGGCAAACTTGAGGCGGGAGGGGATGTTCTTCTTGGAGAGCAATAGTTTCCTCCTTGCTATCCTCCCATGCACAACATTCTTTTGCAGTGTTTTCAAGATAGTAGATTCATGAAAGCTGATATTAGCCAATGCAAATTTGGCTTGCAGATCCTTAGATGTTTTCCTGGATTATTGTTCACTTTACTCTTGGAGTGATTGGACAACTGCCAGTGGAAAGAGAACTGTTGGTGTCAAGTTTTCTCCAGTTGTACACTTTTTGACAGAGTTTTTTAGTGGAGCCCAAAATCTTTATAAATGGTTTTGTAGCCCCTTCCAGACCTTTAAGCTTTGAAAACTCCTTGTCTGAGGGAATCTCTTTTGATCAGAGAATAACACACATATACCTGTGTGGCAAAGTACAGGCTCTAATTTTTACAACCAAAATGTTTGTTTTTTTTAACATTGGGCAGGACCACACAAACTCACTCTTGGATTGTCATCCCATTGATTGAAACAACTGGCTTTAATTGCTGCCTTAATTTAGCTAATTAACCGAGAGATTCACATACTATTCCCCCAAAAAAGTGTGTTTTTTTGTTCTCTTCATCCATAACATGATGGATAATATTCTCTGATGAGGTCTCCAGAACCACAGGGAATTGAACCGAATTCCACTATTTTGGTAGACAATACCCACGTAATGACCACGGACATTAAACGGGCCATGATGAAAAGGACCCTTCGACAACTCGAATACCTGGTGGTCCTCGATAATCTGCGTGTCTTTTTGTCTAACCTGATTTTCTCTCCAGCAAAACAGTAGGATTTTATCCCGCCCAAACTTAACGTTTTACAGCCTAAGATGATCCAGACAGAAAATAAATCTTTCAAAAGGATGTCGTTCCTCACAGACACATCCATCATATAAAACGCTATCTAAAATCCAGAAGTAGAAATGATTGACTCCTTCAGGCAGACCTGGCTCCAATGAACAAAGAGAGTGTATTATTGATGAACCAATCAGTGAACTAAGGGAATATGTCACGGGACTAATCGGTTTGGTTTGGATGCTGTATTGGTTTTCCACTGCAGAATAATTGCATCGCAGCAAGAACTTTGGAAAGGATTCACTCTGCAAACAGAAAGCTGAGATAGAGACCAAACGAACACATTCAAACCCCAAAATCAATCATCTCAATTTTTCCAAATGACTGATTAAGTGCACTGGATTGTAATTGAAAAGCGATCAAAGGATAATAGCTTTACATTTAATTACTTATACCAAAGGTAACAATAAAAATATTTGTATTCATTAATAGACAATGAAGAGCTTCAAAAGAAGACGCTGTTAGTAAACGGAATGGCCTGTTTAGGCTGCTGCCTTAATCAGGCAACATGCTCCAAGGGGACGAAACAATCAGAATTCCCACAGAAATGTAAACACCATCCTTATTGTTTAGTTACTGTGTTAAGGCCATACTTCCAGAAAGGAAACGCCTGGTAGACGCCTGGTATGACTCAGCTGAGACTTTCCCAGAGAACGAGTTGGTTCCACTTTTGTTTTTCTGTTTCAAAAACCTTAAACCTGGCTCGAACAGTTTCCCTGTGAAGAGGCACCATCCCTTGCATGGTAGGAAAAACACTGGAGCAGAAATTTGGACTTCCCATCTGTGGTTCTCACAGATGGCCACAGCATGCCACCACAGACATAATTAACATGGAGGTCACGTCAGACATTTCTGCCATTTATTTCCACCCCACTGTGAGAAGACATTAATCCTAAAATAATAAACTCTAAATATGATTTAAAAAAACACTTGGCCTTTTTCAAAAAGAAACCATTTCAATAAATAGTTTGCACAATTCTTAACTTTTTAAAAATGTTCTTGCACTATGAGCCTAGTGAGACATGTCTTTTAGATGCACTCCTAACTGCATCCACATGAAAACATGTTGGTCCACAGAATCATTTGATTGGCGTCCTCATATCCAAAGCTTGCAAAACAAGACTTGAGGAAGGTTTCAGAGAAAAACAAAACAACATAACTGTCCCCCCATAACTGACAGAACAAAGCTGTGCATGTGAATTTCACATTGTTTTATTGTTCAAGAAAATTAAAAACGTCTAGTACCATTAAACTTAAACTATGCTAAGCATGCACTGATAGGGAATCAGTTTTCTTTCATGATAATGCATTAATCGTTATTTGCTTTAGTTCTACCCCCCCCCAGGATAACAAAGTCACCATGATAGCATTTAGAAAAATGTTATTGCAACCAGTGGGAAAAAGCCCACTCCATCTTGGTCAGGCAACGCATCCATGGAAAAAACCCAAAACCAAAACACCATGGTTTGAAAGCAGCTGAAAGTGTGGACACTGATGTTAAAGGTAATCATTTCTAAGTGTAGCAGAAGGGTGTGACCTTTGCGTGACCCCTTGAGTTTACACAGAACCAAGCCTTGGAAACCCAGATTCAGTCAAGGCATTCCCGATATCCACAGTACTTGGCCTGCAGTCTCTCATCGATATTTGTTTTCCTGAGGGATCAAACCGTAGGCCTATATTTCATGGTAAATCAATCATAACTATGTTATACAGTTTACTGAAAAGAAAGAATACCCCTTGCTGAGAAACATTTACAAAATGTGTCTTTGACAGCTCTGAGCGAAGCCAGGTCTGCTGTTTGTCCATGCCTTCAAACTGAAAAAAGGGGTTAGCACCAAGGACCACGGCACCTTCCATTATTAACTGACACTTCAGCTAGTTCTGAATGGCAGATACACTGCCAGGTTTAAAGGTTTATTTTTTTGCTACTCCCCTCTGTTATATTTTAAATGATTTCATTCTTATTTATATATATCTGTAAACTATGGCTGATTGTTTTGTGTGCGTGTTTAATTATGTTTTTTAGTAATATAAAATTCCTACAGAGAAGGTTTAGCATAAATTCAAGTTTTGTTATTAATATTGACAATTTAAGGCGAACAAAAAAAAAACATTTAAAAAATGTATTTAATAAATAAAATTACTCAAACATTCTTTAAGTGTAACTGGCCTCCAGTGATGAATAAAGCAATAGGTCAAGTATTGTCGGTGACATATAGAAATCACCAACCTCCGTGCAACGGAAGCTTCAAAAGTGCTCCATTTAAATGTTTTTGGATGCTTAGATATAAAAGGCAACAGAAAAGGCCATTTCCCGATAAACACTTGAGGGTGAATGTTAATTAAAAACACACTCGTTTACATTTAACTCACTTTGATTTGAGCTTGAATGTTTTTGGCACACTGTGCAGTTGCTACATAATGTCAGCTACGCCCAAGAGTTGCCTAGATTTTCTATGCTATTAGTGTTACTCAAAAACACACTCGGGATAATTTCCGCTAACTGTTTTGTTGTTTCATTGTAACCTCCGCAGTGGGCAGAATAATTGAAGGTACCCCTGTGCTTCTTTATCGTTTCTCGTATGACGTAATGTAAGAGAAAATATACTTTGCAACCATCATCCATTAGTTTAATCTTATGTATAGGCCTAAAGACGACATCCCTCTTCGGAGTCACAACTGATTCAACTGACTGACTCATTTTAATTTGTGACAATAAAAACAAAGTTTCTCGTAACTCACCAGCCTCTTACGTAACAGAGAGAGGCCCTATTACTTTTTGCGAAACGTGTATTCAACCCGACTCGACCCGTATTGTGACCTGTTTTTTTTTTTTTTCGTTTCCTACTTACTGCCGTGTGTTATTCAATTTAAGAAAAATGTCTTAATTTGCTGGCTGGATACTGCGTTTTTTATTCTATGCTTCCATCTTGTGGATATAAAAGCCTGTGCACCCATGGAAATGTCTAAACTGTTGATGGTTAGGTACCTTCGAGTATGCGCCGAAGAATCCCTGTTTAAAGTCTAACCTCATTTTCTCTCAAGTAATGAATAAATATGTGTTAATCTCAGACAAAATTTCTCTATATTATATTTTATTAATGTAAGTGCATGCACTCATATCGTAGTTACTCGTGGAACTAATATCTTTTAACCATTTTCCGGGGTATGTGTTTTGTGCCACACGAAATTCGGATATTACCAATTAGATGATATAATTAGCAGATATCATTCATTTAGATACTATTGTGAGTACTGAGGTAAACATAGAAACCTCCACAGTTATTTACGTAATGTGTTTCTTTATTACATTTCAAGAAACGTGTGTCAGGACAAATTTACTACTAAAAATGCATACGTAGGAACGCTTCATTCTTCTATTTTATTTTGTTGTTCGTGGGACAGTAAAATTGAGAACTCCTTACGGCCAGCTGATTCTTACTGTGCAGACGTGTCGAAAGCTGGATACGAATGTATGAGTAAGCAGTAGTTAGCCAACAACAGTTTAAAACGGCGGCAGCAGGGTGTTAACATATAATTTCTAATAAGCAAAAAACATGTCTACTGTAGAGGAATTGAGACTACGGGTCAGAGAATTAGAAAACGAGTTGATAAAATGTAAACAGAAGCGATGTGTTATGGCAGAAGCCACCGACGATGACAGTCAAACCCATCGACCGAGAATTGAAAAGATGAGCGCCGAAGTAGTGGATTCAAATCCTTATAGGTAACTAGCCTGAATATCAATATAGGATTTCAGTTTTATTGACGTTTTGACCAAATATGAACGTTTGACGAGATATCCGCCCGCCTGCTTAGGATTCTGTCTTGTCGATCTTTTTAGGTTATATATCATGTTGTTAGCTAACTGGCTGTTCCGACATTTAAGTCAAATTGGATAAAGAACACGACGTACCGACTAACGTATTAAAGGTCTTATTTATTGACTAACGGCGAAGGGGAAAACACTGTAAATATGGATTAAATAAGCCAATATGTCAGCCGGCTGTAACGAATAAACATAATCACGTATGACATTATTTACACTCAAACTCGTTAAATCTAATTATTTGAACATTGCGTACATGTAGTATTATTATTATTATTATTTGTCTTTTTGTCTCATCAGTCGCCTTATGGCTTTGAAACGGATGGGTATTGTTGAGGATTACGAGGTAAGAGGAGAAACTCCATAACAGATCACCGTCAAAGTTGGTAACATTAAGTTCGACGCGCACGGTGGAGAGTAGAAGTCTCACGTCTCCACCTCCTCTCGCTTGCCTTTGTTAGAAAATCCGCTCGTTCACTGTGGCGGTTGTCGGCGTTGGTGGAGTCGGGAGCGTGACTGCGGAAATGCTCACTAGATGTGGCATCGGTAAGGTAATAAAAATCATTACGTTACATCCCCACGGTTTCCTGTCTATGTGACAAAAATGGCAATTTCATGGTAAAACCAGTAAGTGTTGCCTTCAGTGTAAGTGTTGCTACAGATAGCCGCGTGTCCGCCCTGCCTGACAACTGTGTTCCTGTCTGGCAGTTGCTGCTGTTCGATTATGACAAAGTGGAGCTTGCCAATATGAACAGGCTTTTTTTCCAGCCACACCAGGCTGGCCTCAGCAAAGTCGAGGCCGCTGAGCGCACACTCCGGTAAGAAGAGATTTGGCTAGCGCCAGGTCTTACTCATTTTCCTGGCTAGCGCCAGGTCTTACTCATTTTCCTCTCGTCACCTTGGTGGGAACATCGGCGGTTTTCACCCGATATGAGGCTGGGGTCTGACTCTGAAATTTTCCAACAGGAGCATTAACCCGGATGTTTCGTTCGAAACGCATAACTACAACATCACCACAATCGACAACTTTTCACATTTCATGGATCGCATAAGGTGAGTAACATGGCTGGACCGCTGCGTATAATGCATTTGGCTCGTAGTCAATAGAACAATCCACGAAGACATCATAGAAAATCAATCCATGTTACTGTGGGGGTCCAAGTCATAGGCAGGTTTACTCTGTCTGTTGTGTGCCTCTCCAGCGTGCACGTGTGTAATTATTTCCCCTGCGACGGTGGGGGTAAGCAAGCTACTAGTTTTGGGGTGAAAGGTCCTGTGTGCAGCCGTCTAATGTCGTTCTTTAAGATGACTGGATTCTGAAGGAGTTGTAACTTTGCAACTTCTCCTCCATTGCAGTAACGGAGGGCTTCGGGAGGGGCAGCCGGTGGACCTGGTCCTAAGCTGCGTGGACAACTTTGAGGCCCGCATGGCCATAAACACGGTCAGTGCTGAAAACCCACAGCCGGAGTTGATGTAGCGCTGCGTCTGTGTGTTTACCTACCAGAGTTTAATGTTTACTTGTTTACCAACAAGTGACAGAGTTTAATGGACTGGACTTGGTTATGCTGGTTACAGGCATCACCGTGTGTGTGTGTACACAGCCACATATATAATGTGTGTGTGTGTATATGGTACAAGTAGCTCTGGATAACATCTGGTGCTTCCCCCTCAATGGACAGACATTCATCTTGGTGTGTTGGCTTGTTTCATAGGCATGCAATGAATTGGGCCAGATCTGGATGGAGTCTGGTGTGAGCGAGAATGCCGTGTCGGGACACATCCAGCTCATCATCCCAGGCGAAACGGCGTGCTTTGCTGTACGGCACTTTCAGTTTTCTATCGGTTACGCCACAGCCTATGTGCCCACTTCTCTCACACATCCTGACCCCATGCGCCCACGCCTCCCGCCCACGCCCTGACCCCATGCACCCGCGCCTCTCGCCCACGCCCTGACCCCATGCGCCCACGCCCTGACCCCATGCGCCCGCGCCTCTCGCCCACCCTGACCCCCTTATGCCCGTGTGTTGTAGTGTGCTCCTCCACTGGTGGTGGCTGCCAACATTGACGAGAAGACGCTGAAGAGGGAGGGAGTGTGCGCAGCCAGCCTGCCCACCACCATGGGTGTGGTAGCTGGACTTCTGGTCCAGAACGTCCTCAAGTAAGACATCGCTCCATGCCGGTGTTGAGGTCTGAGAGGGGGGGGCGCAAGTGAGCGTATGCCTACCTCGCCTTTGCCTTTGCTGCTGCTGTATTTGTGTATTAATGAAACTTTTCTGGCTGCCAGGCATCTTCTGAGCTTCGGCACTGTCAGCCACTATCTGGGCTACAATGCCCTGCAGGATTTCTTCCCCACTATGGCCATGAAGGCCAACCCGCAGTGCGACGACCGCTTCTGTCGGAAGCAGCAGGAGGATCACAAGGTAGGGGCGCCCGATTTCCCCTTCCTCACTCTCACACGTCCACTGCCAATCCCCCCCCCCCAGACTTTTGGAAAGTTCCATTATCTTCCCACAGAGACAAGAGGCGGAAAGGCCCAAGCAGGAAGTGGTGGTGAAGGAGGAAGAGCAGGTGGTTCACGAGGAAAATGAATGGGGTGAGCAGGATTATATCAGAGTGAAGAGCGTCTTCCTGCAGAGGGGAACGCCTGGCTGGTTGCCAAGTGGTTCACGAGGAAAATGAATGGGGTGAGCAGGATTATATCAGAGTGAAGAGCGTCTTACTGCAGAGGGGAACGCCTGGCTGGTTGCCAAGTGGTTCACGAGGAAAATGAATGGGGTGAGCAGGATTATATCAGAG
>JAOYSI010015503.1:2604-38072 GCA_025775065.1 Hiodon alosoides | reverse complement strand
ATATGTACAGAAAAACATAGAGTTTTATTGGATATCAGGTAAGACCTAGCTATCACAGACTGTTTAGCTCCTATACCATCTTCAGATTTATATTGTCTTACTCTGGCACCTGCTGTCTAGAAACAGAACTGCAATGGTCGGGAATTTAGTCTATAGGCTTGTATGTTTGTTTTGTTGGGGATATTTTTACCAAAAAAGTGCTCGTTCACGCCGTTAACAGCGATAGTGACAGAGGCGGTGACATCAGCACGGTGCTCATTTTAGTTCAGAGTAACATTTAGGTTAGAATATGTGTCACCCATACAAAATACGTGGTCAGATTCAGAAAAACACAGGCTCTTGAGCATGCTGAGGTTTGGTCAGTCAGACACACGTCTATAATCAGGACACACTCAGTCATGGAGAGTTTGATGGGTAATTTGTGTGATATTTGTTATTTGTCACACTAGTATGGCCTGTGTGCGCGCTGTGGCGGAGGGTCTACCAGTACTCCTTGTGCAGGCTGTGGCATAGACTCCACCAGTATGGCCTGTGCGCGCGCTGTGGCGGAGGGTCTACCCATACTCCCTGTGCGGGCTGTGGCATAGACTCCACCAGTATGGCCTGTGTGTGTGCTGTGGCAGAGGGTTTACCAGTATGGCCTGTTTTTGTGCTGTGGCAGAGGGTTTACCAGTATGGCCTGTGTGTGTGCTATGGCAGATGGTTTACCAGTATGGCCTGTGTGTGTGCTGTGGCAGAGGGTTTACCAGTACTGCCTGTGTGCGCTGAGTCTACCAGTGTCTTGAATTCTACGGCGGTAATGTGGTGTAATCAACTGTTGCTCTTCTCTGATGATGTTTTTTTTTTCTTGGTTCGGTTCTATGGCTGGGAGCCGAACCCAGGTCCCTCAACCGTCGCACACGAGGCACAACCTTCGACCAAGAATAAATGGTTAGCGATTTGAGCTTAAGACCAAAGTCTGTAGCTCGAGTTTTGTCTTTGACTCCAGGGAGTGATGTCGCTGTCCAGAGTAAACTCATTCTCAACAAGCTCCACTTCATTGACATCATCTTGGGCACTCCTTCCTGTGAAACATCGGCTGGTTGAGCTGTTTTGGTCGCTGAAGCTCCCTCCCAATGCGCCCCAGCCATCACCCCTCTTATGACTCACTAAAGTCGCTTCTTGCAGCCACCATCGCAAGCAACTCTGTCCAGCATTTAAGACATCTCCCGATGCCTGCCGTGGATGCTGCTGTCACACATGCCTCTGCTTTGTATTCATTTGTTGTCCCCTTTTAAGGGGACCATTTTGTGGCCACTTTCGGTTCTACAAACCAGTGTTTACTTATTTGGTGATAATGACTTAATGCTGAAGTTTTGGACATCAAGAAGAAGATGTACAACTCTTCTTCCTTAGACAATAGATACTATAGTGTAGATATACTCAATATTAAATCAATTAAATATTAACATATTAATGGTGGGAAGTGCTAGCAACAGTCTGGAACCTGTATCCCTCTGCTGTTTTATGATAGCTTAATTGGTACAGAAGACTTCAGTTTGGTGGTTGAAGTCTACTGTCCTGTTGTCCTTGTATTAGTACTGCCTGAGTGATGTTAACAGAGTGGGTTTGAAGTGCCTGCAGCTGACACACAACCAGAGACAGCCTCTAACTCGCACAGCTGGGCGCTTGCATAATTCATCTGCCCCTTCATGTGGGCTCAATCCGAGCCCCACCATGGCACAGGGGTGTCCCCTGAGAGATCTGGGGATTGGGGCTGACTTGCATGCGCTTTGTCTGGACAAGAAGTGCTCTTGAAATACATTCATCTGAAAAATACAGTCACGAACTAAGCTCTATACACAAATCTGAACTGATTCAAAACACTCATTGTAAAAATGCACACGTCTGAAATTTACACTCACTTAAAATAAGTGCACGTTTCAGAGAGACACACACTAGAAATGTGCACATGCCCCAAAATGCACACTCCTCGTAAACATGCACACATCAGAGATGCGCACTTTTCTGAAATACACACATCAGAGATAAGCACACTGAAATACACACGGTATGCACTAGTCTGAAATACACATGGTATGCACACATCTGAATTACATAAATCCAAGATGTGCACGTCTGTGTTGGCTCGCCACCTGTCCCTCCTTAGCCACATGATTAGTTTGCTTTCTCTAAAATGCTGAATGACGCTCTTCACATTTTTATTTTTCGTTAGTGTAAGCATGTTTTTGTGTGTTTGACATTTCTGCAGGTAAGGGCCATGCTTCTGCAGGCAGCTAAGTGAGTTCTAAGCAATACAGTTTGAATGTTTTCTGTAAGGCATTTCCCATCAGATTTCAGCAGTTTGTTCAGTATTGCAGCATATGAAATCTGGGTCAGAATACACGATCTTGTTATTCTCCTAACTGATGTCTCATCCTTTCATTTCTTTTTATTTTGAAGAGGCCTGACATTAGAGTGTGTGTTCAGCCCTGCTGTCCTCTGAGTTTTGACTTGTATGTGCACGCTCTACTCCAGTCTTGCATGCAGCCTGTGTCTGCACCTTTGCTTTTGGTCTCTGTGTATGTGCACGTTCTACTCCAGTCTTGCATGCAGCCAGTCTACTCAAGACTATGTGTGCCATGATCTCTTCACAGAACCCTCAACAGCTCCCCTATTGCACGTAATGTCCTCTACTGTGTTCTCAAGCTTGCCGTTAGTTTTTTTACTATACCCTGGAATATGACGGAGCCACTACAGCACTAGAGACAGGCCCCCTCCCAATCTATCAAAGGAGGCCTTTGCCAGGACCGACAGCAGCTGGGTGAAGGTAGAAAGCCATCCTGTAGTCTGTAGCTATACGTGGAACCACACTCAGGTGTGCAACAAGGACCTCTTAGGGAGACCTGAGTAATTTCAGTATCCTGTTATAATTCCCAGTGCCTTCCCACCCTGCATGACTTACAATCCACCTTGCTAGCTTTTGTCAGCCATAAAAGGGAGCTGATGTGCTTTGCTTGGTCAATCTCTAGGGGGTTTTGACTGGTTTCATCGCTTTACTACCCAAATACAATGGTACTGTGTTTGTGTGTAAGAGTGTGAGAAAGAGAGAGGCAAAGAAAGAGACAGGATGTGCGAGAATGTGGCTGAGCTCGTGTACACTTGGAGATAGAGCTTAGGGACAAGATATCCAAAAACGCCATTCTAATTAGCTTTCTCAATTTGCCCTCCTTGGACATACAATAATACCTAATTAAAACTAAGTAGCATTTAAAATTTGATTACATTTTTATCAAATGTATTATAATTCATTGCCTTCTGGGGCCTGTCAACCGTAAATAGCCAATCCCAGTATGTACTTTCCAATTTATGGACAGTATTGTTATTGTTCTTCAATTGCCGACCTCTCATATCATCACCCCAGCATAACACCATCCGATATTCTTCTACTTCACGCCACATGGCCTGTGGAGGATGAGGAAAACAATAGACATGAAAACAGAAGTGATGGTGGCCGCTGTGGGATGACGGAGGGGGCATTGTTCCTGATGGCCCATAAAAGATGGAGCAAGAATATTTTGTGATGTAGAGTGTGTCTGGCCGTCGGTGGGTGAGCGGGAGGAGGTGAGCTGCATGTGTTTGTCTGTGGCGAGGGCGAAATACAGCTGCGGTTACAGATGGGTGACAGCAGGCACACACCGGGTGAGCGGAAGGACGAGTGGCACCCGAGGGACCCGGCCGACATTGTCCCGCCTCCCTTATTATCCGGTCTGCATAGTAACCAGGGACCCTTTGGGAGCAGCTGTCAAAGATTTGCGAGTGACCAATGCGCCCACACCTTGGCGACGAGCACAGTACCAGGCCCTGTGAAAAGCAGGTGGAAGAGGCCCCAAGGACAGAGCAGTCTTTTACATTCAAACAGACTAATGGTCTATTGCAGTCCTTGTGTTTGTTTCTCTGCCCCCGTCGCTGTGACAGGAAAGCTAAACAGAAATTCCCTCCCTATGCTATTACATCTCCAGGGAGATGGTGGCAGTGGGACTGAAGTGGAGTTTATCATGCTGTCAGCCTCGAGATACAGGGGAGGGGGCATGGACAGACAACCCAAAACAAAGGGACACACACACGCACACACGCAGACACACATGCACACACACAGGCACACACGCACACACACACATGCACACACACGCATGCACGCACACACACATGCACACACCCAGGCACACACACACACAGACACACACATACACACTCACACACACGCACACACACATGCACACACACACACAAACACTCACACACACGCACACACATGCACACACACACACACACTCACACACACGCACACACATGCACACACACACACACACACTCACGCACACACACACCCACACGCACGCACGCACACACACACAGGCACACACATATGCACTCACGCACATGCACACACACTCGCGCACACGCACACACACACACACACACACACACACACACATATGCACGCACACACAACAGCTGGTTGACTTCCCTCAATCTTCTGCCAGGCTGCCATCTCTACTCTCTCCCGTGCAGAGTGAAGAATTTCAATTTCTGCCTGATCAGGCTGTCAAATTGAGTGCACCTCCAGAACAATGCCTTGAGCCCCAAGCGTACAAATGACATTGATCCATCTTCATCTGACCAAGTGGATCGGGGAGAGCACACACCCGTGACGGGCGCACTTAATTTACAGTGGTGCTAGGCACCGTAGTACTGGAGCATGGTATCTGGGGGTTTGCACTTTGGCAGTGTTGGTATGCCTTTCGTCAAAAAATGCTGTAAAAAGTAACAACAGCAGAATCATTTCTCCAACACAGAGTCATTTCTCCAACAGCAGAGTCATTTCTCCAACAGCAGAGTTGTGGTTTTGTGTCTTTTTCTTTTTTCTCTGAGGGTTGCCTTCTCCTGCTAATTATGCATGGCTGAGTTACCTGTCGTGACGACTGGAGAATTTAGTGAGTACGCCTCTTATTTAATTAGCAGAGGCATGAAGCAGATATGGTGGTATTTATGTCAGCCTTGGATCTTGTTTTTTTAAACCATTATGTTCATTCCAGCCTATTTCTTCCATAATTACCCCAGCCTTTTCCCCAGGCGCATTAGTTGTGCTAGTTTTCTGTTTGTGCGCTTGTGTGTAGAGCTTTTTTATAATAGAGCTTTATAACAACTTTGAAAGGACTAACAAAGAGAACAAACTGTTTTCTTTAAGTTACTTATGTTGAACGATGGAAATCTACCAGCAACCAATTATTAAGTCTGTGTAAAACTAATGTACATAATTATCCATGTAGCCACCAAGTTGGCTAAATACATTTTCCCCCCATTGACGTATCGACATAAAGCGACATCTAAAAGCGCATTTTTTGATTTGCTGCTCAAGACAGTAGCTTGCGCAATTTAAAACTTTACTGTTCAGGTGTGGTTTCCAGACCAGGCGCAAACCCTCTGGTACTTCTGATGTGAGACGAAGACCAACGTTCAATCCCAGAAACTCCAGCAGGTGGCAGTACTGGGCTTCAGATTGGGAAGGAAGCCTGGGAATCACACTGTAATTTCCTTTGGACAATTTGACTTATGTCTAGCATCCAGGGGTTAATGCCTTATTTGTTCTATCCTTAGTCATTTTGTAATTATTTCTTTCTTCTAACTAAGTACTCATCAAAGGGTCACTTTTGGTCATGCAGTTTACGTTCTCCTTGAGTGTTAGCACATGTACAGAAGGATGATAAAGTAACATTACTGTAGCATTGCTTGGCTATTAAACCTTGAAGGAAAACTGTCTGCTTCAAGTTCCCATTTTTAGTTTGCCCCAAATGTGTAAAGGACCTGTAAAAGTAAAAGTTCAAAGTCTATAGGGTACAAAATAAAATCTCTGGCCATGCATACAAAATGTGTATTTGAGAGTCCTTCAAAGAAGGTGCACAGGCTCTTTTGGTAGCAAAACATGCCACTCAAGAGACCGATAAGGAAATTACTGAAAATATTTATCAGTATTTCAATCTGTTCTGGTAAATAATTTTTTTGTTCCAGCGATCAGGTCACTCCCATTGTGCTCATTAATACAGTTAGTCAATGCGTGTACGGGAAGTGCTGACAACACACAGGTACAAAAAGTCATCTTGTGGACTGGTTTGAGGCATACAATTATCCAGATTGTGTTCGGAGAGCTTTAACCCTTTTTTAAGAATCTTTTTTTTTTCTAAACTTAGTCAGTTGTTTATTAATTATTTAATTTCTAGTTTAAGCCCCAGGCTAATTTAAGTAATTGGCAATTAGGCTAGTCAGGTTTGTTTAATTAGTGTGAGCCAAGACATTGGTTGTCATGGTGTTTAATAACTTAAATATAACTTAGTCATTATATTAATACTGTTCACACAAGAAGAAGAAAAAAGAAGAAAAAAAAACTTGTTTTTATAATATAGTATTGCTGCTAATATCGCTAGGAGGTGGTTCCACAAATATGGTATTTGGAGTTTTATCTTGAGGATAAGTTTACATTTTTTTTTATTAAAAGAAGAGGAAAACACTTCCAAATAATTTCAGGTTTCGCGTTTCCAAAGCGACTAGCCTCCGTAACGCATACATTCGATGTGTGGGCTCCCGGGGTGATAACTGCGATCCTGACTCCACCTGTCGACAAGAACGAAAAAACTGCAGGACAAAGAATCCGTCAGTGAGCCACAGCGGCGCGCGCTTCACACACTGGCGCAGCAATGAGGAATGAAACCGTTTCGCTTCCTGCGAGTTTTCACACAAGGAGCGCCTCGAGTGTTGTTTCTCACCTCACCCGCAGGTACTCGCGCGGCCAGCCCTTTGAAAACGTTTGCCGATTCCCCGGCAAATTGTGATTTTGTTTCCTTTTTGTTTTACTTCAACACATTATAAGTGGCCGAAACTTCTTTCCTTTTTTTCTCTATAAATTAAGTTAAAAATAATAAGAAACCCGAGAATGGCGTCAATAGGAGACTTTGACCCGCTACACTCCAGCGTGCCCGCAACTAAAATTGAAGTTACCGTGTCTTGCAGGTAAGTGCATGCCATGACATTGGTTTTATACTAAAACGATTATATTGATATGCCTACTAACTCATACTTGTATTATGACCTAAACGAAGGATTAGGGTATTGTGAAGTTCGTAGACCGGTTTTGTGATCGGCAATGGACACGTGTGTCGCGCTACAGCTATGCTATTACAGGTGTTTATCTGAACAAGCCAGGCATCAAAGTCATCTGACATTAGGCTTCTCATTCCGGCGTTTCCGTTGGATGGAGTGCAATACATTATCATTTCTGTAGAGACACGACAATTTTAAATGTAGTTATTCGAAGGTGAGCTTTTGGAGAAAAAAATTAAGGCAGACCTAAAACGTGACATACTCATTATACACATCACGGATAGGATATCCCTCAGATACTGTAAATTCACCACTAACGAATGAACAATATTGGAACGGATCACCGTTTGTCTTAACCGAAAAGGTCTTAACAGGTTATTAACGCGGGGGAGTAGTTGCCTGAGAGGAATAAGTGGGTGTGCGGGATCGTTGTTTCACAGACACGCAGAGAAAGTTGTATGTATTCCAACGATTAGTCTTTTAACAGCTATTTTCACTTGGTTGTAGTTTCCCCCCTGTCTTTAAGCCACAGTTCGCGCATCTAGGATCTGGCGTTTCAGGGCAGAGAGCGGCGTTTTGCCCGTGTTAGGGTTGGTGCTTGACGCCGAGTCGTAGCTGCTGGAGGACGTCAATTATGTTATAAATTCAGTTTGGTTTACATGCATTTAGTGGTCCACATTTGCTCGGCCCGACGCTTTAGTCGATTACTCAACGCTATATGCTTATTTTAAGAATCTCGTGTAGCTACATTTTCTCAAATGACTCCCATCTCCTTTTTCTTTTAAGCTTACTTAATAAAGGAGTATATAAATGTATAATAAAGGTTAGTTTCAGTTAAAATCCCCATTATCAGCAGGTAACTCACAATATGTGAAGGATTAAGCAAAGTGTATTCTCATAACAATTTATTTTTTAAGGGGTTAGCATTTAATTGCTGCTTATATCACGATTGATTATTTTGAACCAATTGAAATCATTCCGCGTTTTTCATTTCGTTGTTATTCTGAAGAGGAAACCTTTTTCAGTGCCTTATTTTTAATGACCATGAACCAAAAATACTTGTGTATATATATTTAATACTTATATAAGATATAGCTTATAAGTAACCCATTAAAATATATTCGTATATTCTAAAAGACACGACTTTTCAAATCGGCGGAACTGCCATGTGGGTCGCCTTTTTAAAAATAAGTAAATAACTCAAACTAATACAACGAAATCCCCTGGGCTCCGTTTACTGGCAGCACCTGCCATTTGCAATGTTTATTTATGTGACTGCTCATTTATTTCCGAGCCAGATATAATTTCCTCCTGAAAGGTCAATCGAGAATCACAACAGATATTTTTGAGTCTGATGATATGAATAATCAGCTTGTTTATTTGTCAATTAAGCTTGTGATAGCCATACTAGGTACTTTATTAATTTCCGAACAGTATATTTTTAGTTAAATTGTGGATCTGCTTTTAGTGGTGATTTAAGGCTGTGTTTGTTTAGGTCCTAAGTGTTTTAGAGGAGTCTGGTCTCACATTTTCTCATGAAGAGGAACCCTAGATTATTTTTCACTTATGTGCTCTTTGAGGGAATTCTTGCGGCTGATAAAGATGTATTGCTTTGTGGCAGCACTGGAGTCCCATCCCACGGGTCCTCAGTATGTGATTTGTGGTATTTGTTGTTTGGGGCGAATGGCCTGAGGGATTTAGGTTGTTGAGCGGTGTGATTTTATGACACCGCTTAATCTCCCATAGGATCTCTGAAGCTAACGCTTTATGGCAATTCAGTCTAATTACCATGTGGTTCATCTTCATGTTCGACATTTCATTGAAACGCCATAAAAGATTTAGGGTTTTTCCTGTTTAGTTGTAGTGGGACTGGAAGAGAAATTCTTTCCTGGAAAGTGAACCGAGAAGATCTGCAACGCCTGACCAGGCTAATGAAATACTGGTTAGAAAGTTTGAAATGGCATGAAACAGCAAGCAAGTTTTAATCTGGACTTCAATAATTAATGCCAGGATTCCTGTTGTGTTTGTGCGACAGCCTTCACCTCTCGTTTCTCGAGGAGGAAAGCCTGAGAAGGTGCTCTCACATTAAAAGGGAAAGGTTCTCTGCTCCTCTAAATGACCAATGATGAAAAATAATTTTCTTGCGCGATTATAGCTGAACTGGAAAGATGCCTTGGCACTCAAACAAAACGAATCAATACATTTCATGATCGTATAGGATTTTATTTCACTCTCCATTTTCATATGCAATGGGTTATGATGTATGATACCGGAGTGGATTATTATTAAAAAGGTATTTATAACAAGTCAACATTGATCTATAAAGTCCTATTGCTCACATGTAAATAGACAATTTCTACCCTTTTTTAGCATTATCATGCTGGATTAGAGATTACCTAACAGATGTGATGAAAGTTCTGCTTTGTAAGTGTTAAAAAAAATATTGGGCTTGACTACAGCAGTGCACAGGAAATTAGTAACACCGGTCTGTGTCACTCACGGGGGCACACACACACACACACACACACACACACACACACACACACACACACACACACACACACACACACACACACACACACAGGGGCCGGAGGGAAAGAAAAACTTAGTGGAAACCCTTTACGGTTACTACTCCTTCACCTCCAGCCTGAACTGTGCTCTATCAGACATCGTCGTCTGGCCCCAGAGTCAGCCTGTTCTGTGTTCTCAAAGAGTGGTGGAGGACCTGCTCCGCGCCACTGTGCCCTGCGGCGGCGCATCATGGTGACTGACAGAAGTTACACAGGCTCAGGCTGTGGAAGACAAGGAAGCCACTCTCCATCCATTGACACAGGTCAGCTGGAGCAGATTTGCTCAATCATCTTGCTTCTCATCTGAATATCCCCCGTGAGCCTCCTCTGTATGTGTACCCTCACAATAATGCTTTGTCAAAGCTGAGATGCAGGTCTATAGAAGAGCATGTAGACAACCCTCTTATTCACAGTGACGGAGAATTCAGACCTTCACGCTTGTTTAAAGTGTTTAGCAATCCATTGTTTCAGACTTTGCAATCCAAGTCTTACTTGCAGTGCTCAAACTTTATTAATCACTCTTCGTATCCTGCTTTTATGGTAAAAAAATATCAAGTGTTTTTAACACTCGCAAACTTATTTATTTCTCGAAAAGGAACAAGAATACGTTTGCGCGTATCCAATCATATCTCTGCGTACGTTTCGTTCGATAGGCCACATGATTCGTATATAAAACTTATTGTGTTTGTGTTTGTTTGTTTGAGCAGCCTGCTTAATGGAACACGCCATATAGGAAGTGGGCTCATCTGTTTGTTTTGCTTTGTCAACACAGCTGCCAGCTGCCACCCATGGCACTGGCAGCTCATGACACAGTGGGAGCTTAGACGATTGCTCCTTTCTGAAAAATAATAAAACCCAAACACGAGTAACAGAAGCACAAGGAAGAGGCAAACGGGGCCTCTTAAGATTTCAGTGGAACTAGGGGTGTGTGTGTGTGTGTGTGTGTGTGCCAGTTTTACTAGCAGTGATGCACTGGTACATTTTCTCAGGACAGTGCGGCATTGGTCGTGGGTGAGCTGGAGAGACTCGTGGAGCCAGATCTACCCTTTGGGGAAATGCACAACAAACAAACAAACAAATAAAAAAGTAATTGAAAAGGGGAAGTCAACCACCACGGCACTGCCCAGTCAATTGATTTCTTCTAAATTCACGAGAGAATGCCTGGAACGGAAGATCAGGTGAAGGATTTGTATGAATGCATCGTTCCGGTCAGGAGCCATTTAGCTGCGGTCTGCAGTCACTTTCTAAAAACGGGTGCCCTGCTAGTTTCGACAGGGGGAGTCGGAGGAGCTCGGTAATGCAGAGCGACGGAGGGTGTTAAGGGCTCAATCACACTTATCGGCCATCGGTGGTGGTGTAGGACAAGGGAAACTCGGAGCATGAACGATGTTGCATGAACGTTTGATTATCCCCCCCGGTTTTCAGACGGGAATCCACCCAGATAACTGCATGCATTGAGCCTACAGGGCAGAGGTTTCTTTCTCAGCTCTGGTGCTTGAGTGCCTCTCTTTCATTGCCATGATTACATCATTTTACATTGATTCCTTTCCTTTGACCGGTCTCAGATTTATGTCTATATAAAAATGTTTGGTACTCACCAAGTATGTTTCTAATCTTTTATTTTTTCCCAGTAAGGATTCTTAAACATGTTTCGCCTCCTAAATGTACATATCCACCTAAAGGCTAATATTGAGTGAATATAAGCATCAGTACATTCTAGAAAGCACAGGCATACCCTGACAGATGGGATCCCTAAAACCACGTCAGGATGTATTCGACAGGTACGCATAAATAAAAATAAAAAAAATAATCAAGAAGGGTTGGAATCATTTGTTTTGGTCCAGTAACTTGATGTCAGTGTTGTGACAGGCCTTTGAGTATCTAATTCTGACAGGGACAAGATGTCTTTGCCTGACGTGTAGTCTGTCTTGGGCAAGTCAATTCATGTCAACCAGAAACAACGAGGTCTCTGGCCATTCCAGTCGAGGAGGTGTTTTCAGGGGGCCTAGGGCTGAGACTGTGAGAGATTGCTGTCTGACACAAGAGCATTCCCCTTGCACGGCTCTCTCAAAGGCAGCGGTATATGTGTGATGGATGTTGTTATCCAGGCTTAGAAGGGATCCAGAGATCTTTTCTCAGAGGAGGAAGCTGTGCACCGTCGCTAGTGTCTTCCAGCTACAGCCAAAGTGAAATTGATTGGTCATTCATCCCAAAGTGGCACATGCCATTGGGTTCGCACTCATGCTGCGAGAGTGAGCGTCTCCTCTCGTATAAGGCCGTCTGGCATCCGGCCTAGAGTCGGGAGGTTGGTAGGTCCTGTCAGACAAGAGGAGTGTGTGGAAGGAGGACCCTAGACTCTTTCCATACTCCATCAGCAAAATTCAATTGCTACTGCATAACCTGCTTTATCTTCCTGTATGTCCATGTTATGAGTAAAAACACAAAGTGTCCGTTGCACTGGTCTAGTGCTATGCTAACGTTCTTCTGCAATGGCTCCAGAGTAGTGCTACAGCTTTCACCACAGTTAACATACAGTTAAAATACAAATTTTTGTGTAATCATGACTGCCATGTGCATGGTATTTGCTGAATTATGCCAAACATCTGAGTAATCTGAACAGATTCCTTACCTCCTAATTAAAAATAGCTTCCTCCCTTTCTTATGTCTTGTTTCCATAGGAACCTGCTGGACATGGACACCTTCTCCAAGTCAGATCCGGGTATGTGACGCAAGCTTTTTTAAGGACACAAGAGGTACCTGGCTGGCTGCACTGTGTGTAAAGACAGCCTGTACAGCAATGGTGTGTGACCTAGTTGTTCAGGATAGGTAGTTGGCCACCTGATCATACCGTTTTATTGATTAGCAACCGTTTTGTGGTAACATCATACAATAGTAATTCTGACCCTATATATATTGAATTCAAAGGTTGACCCATTCGTAGGAAACCATATTAATATTTTTTTCTACTAGATTAATAGTCTCCGAAACAAGATTCTGTGGTATGCCCAGTGTAGTAGTGATCAGACACATGGAAATGCAGTGTCAGTTTAGGGCCTTTATTTGACATTTTTTCACAAAAATAAGGAACACAACCAAACAACAACAGCAAAAAACCAACAAACCGAAAATGGAGTATTACTAGTGTAATCCAACTCACAAACGATACATAATTTTCAGTCCTGTCACGAAAGGAACAAATATACCTCTAACTCAGCTGCCCCTCTTTAAACTATTTTAACACATGCTCCCGAGTGTGATCTTTATTAACTGAATCACTCTGGCCCTGACTGGGGCTGTCTCCCAGGACCTGCCTCTGGGTGAGGCCCTGCATGGTGCCTACCACACAGGTGTTATGGAACGGCAAAGTCACAGAAAGCCCAGACTAGTTTAAGGACTCAATACATTTAGAGAACTGACATCTGAATGTTTTTAAACATTGAAACTTTTTTGGATTTCTTACTTTGGTATTTTGGGTATATCTTTGTTACATATTGTATACACTACAGGCAATATATAGCATTAATTTAGGGCAATAATTGAATAAACTCATTATACATTAGATCAACCATAGAAATAGCTTTCTGTCTGCCACAAATGGTGGATTAGCTATTTGGATATTTGGCAAATTGGTTGAGGAGAAATTATGAGAGGTAAGGATTTTAAATTTAAATATAACGTGTGCGTATTTACTCCCTTTTAATCTCTCAGGGGGGCAGTTCAGATAACACACACATACTTGCCATAGGCTGGTGGCAAGACAATTGTAGGTAACCGCTAATTTTTCTATTGTGGAACTGAATGTATTGTGTTGGTGATTAGAACTGACTGCATTTTGATTATAATGATTGTTTTTGTCATTTTATAGATTAGTAATAATTAAATAGTTGCATATGTTACAATCCATGAGATTGTGGTGGTACCTTTATGTAAGCTGCTTTTGTACATTTGTCCACTCCATCTCTACTTTATAAGCCACACATCTGTCATTAAAAACCTGTTTAGTTGAACCAAGATGAGCCCATTTGTTGAGGAATTTCGACATTAAACTGCAGCGTACTCATCAATAAAGTAGGCTCCTGGAATATAAATTTGGTAATAAAATCCCGCCAATCGCATCTCCACCGCTTTCATTCATATGTTTATGGAATCTTTTTATGTATTTAATGTCTCACTATTACTTTGATTGTCATTCTCAGTATGGTCATTGATTTGCAAAATTAACTAATTTCAGTTTCAATCTTTCTTATGCCAGGTTAAAATAGTAAAAAAAAATTAATTCGAGCAAGAAACTTCAAGATCTGTTGGTTAATCAAATTTGAGCCCTACATTATGACACCTGGGTTTTGCATTATGAATCGTAATTGTAGCCGATTATGGCTTTTCAGACGGTTTTTATTTTATTTTATTAAGTTACACAGATACTGTCACTTTGTTTTATTTTCAATATCGCCGACAGGCTTCACAGTGATGTATACAAAGCATCAAAGTGGCGCATACTCTCTCTCATCTGCATGGCTTTCAGGTGATTTGTGAAACAAAAACAAATGAGGGAAACCCTGAACCAGCAGCCCGTGTTCCCGACAGCTTGCTTTTAGTACCTCACCCTGAGATACATGCATTAGTGGAAGCAATTTTTTCCCCTTTGTTTCCAGGTAGTTTTGTGTTTCCAGGTGTGTCCTCCTTTCGATTACACCGTTTTTGATTACTGAATTTAAAAAAATGTAAAAATGCGTACCATGCCATCAACAGATGGCCATCATATTGTTTATGGAATTATGTTTAGTTGAATCCCAAAATATTTCTGGCGTAAAGTGTTGTATACTAAGCAATGAACCAGTGTAATTAATCCTTCTCATATCCTGAAGGCTTTTGTTACACAAAACAACATGCTGGATATGCCCAGTTTATTTAAAACCATTACATCAGTAAATGAGAAACTTTTGTCCTAACAGAAAAAAACAACATAATTTGTTCTCACCCTACCTGATCATTTACCCTGAAGATGCTAAAATAAAATAACAATAAAAAAACAATAAGAACAATTCTAGACAGGCAGCCTGACCCTCTTATCAACCACCCCATAGACGGCGCCAGGCCCATGAACTGTTGTGAATATCATCAAGGCTGTCATTTCATCAACCACTTTTAGAAAAACCAAACTCTCGTTTCAAAGGTGGACAGAGTGAGCCCCCAAAAACTTCCTTTGGTTCTTTTGCCTGATCACTTTGCTGGTAGTTTGTTCCTTCAGGTGACCCAAAATGCCAATTATGCAATTAAGTGATACATAACTTCTGTCTGTTTTGAAATGAGAGATACGATTTTTACGATACGGTGATTGACATGTCAGCTAACATAACAATTTTGAAACATGTAAAACATAATCAGCTCAGCTCCTTTTCGGGTCAGTTTCTAAACAAACCTTCATAGTCTACGAAAGAGCGGTGGACAATGACGCAGCATCAAAAATAACACCGCCTCACTTTTATATTTTGCTCATGATTCACAGAACTTTAGGATTCTTCGCCTCTGACCCCTAAGAGCTGGTTTCAGACACAGTGGTCTCAGAACTCCGTCAGAACCCGGGACATTCCATCTGCCGTAACATCTATTTTTACATCTCATTACAATATCATGGAAATAAGGGGAAACGATGTAGGTGGATTATGCTAAGTGTCCCGTGTTTATTTCTTTATTTTTCTTTGACTTGTAAAAGATCTGTTCCAAACTTTACTTTAATTATTCCTTTGCTGTCTCATTTTCTAGCCTGTTTCATCAGATTGTGCTGAGTACCGTTTCTGGTGTGACTTCAGTTTACAAGCCATATGTGAATGAGAAGCGCGTCTGCTAAATTACTAATATTTAACGACTGTAAATGTATTGTATTATTATTCTAACTACTCTATATTATTACTAGTAGTTATTGGATGACTTATTAGTGCAAGCGGCCGTGGTTTATGGTTGTCTTTCATTGGCAGTTGTTTTCCTGTCTGATATTGGTGATGGTTATAAAAACCTGAAACACCCTCTGTTTTATCAAGTCTTGCTATTGATTCTGAATAATTGTTCGTACATTAATGTAAGTTTACTTTGTGTCTTGAGTGATCACAACGGCATTTTTTTTTTTTTTTTTTTTTAATGTTAGAGGTGGGCTCTCATTTGGCCTGAATCAGGCCATTGGCCTGAATGTCTAACATCCTCTCAATGGATGAGGGTCCCAACACGTTCCACGCCAGAGGGGTTGTATGAGAGAGAGCGAGCGAGATTCCGTGTGGCTCTCTCACTCCTTGTCTGTTTACAAACACGAAATGACGACGACTGTTGGCTCTCGCTATGTTTTTGGACCGTTTAACTAAAAACGTAATGACGGCGAGAGAGGTTTCACAACCACTCTGTGTGTATCCACTGTGTTGGCCAGAGCGTACAAACCCAGACTTGGACAGAGATAGGCTTTGAGCATGCTCACAAGGGTGTGCGTGGCAACGATGCGGTCCCACAAATCCATCAGTTGCCAAACGGGGATGGCACCTTTCAGAGAGAGGGAGGGGTAAGCGGCAGGCGTATTGACATGGATAGATATTTTTGAACCAGAAATATTCAAGACTCTGCACAGGTGGCAGCCGTCCCCTGAGAATATCACCGTTTATCAACAGCCGCTCAGAGGAATTTTTCTGTGGGATTTTCGTCCGCTGTGCTATTCCTGGTGCCGCACATTTCAAGAATCATTTTCATATCAGGAAAAAAGGAATGCTTATTAAAATCATTTAAAGTTTACCCATAGAGCGCATCACAGAATCAAAACCTTGCTTATAAAACCATATTATGGCAATTGAATTAAACAAAGAAATGAGTACAGTATCAGCAGTAATCATATAATTATCAGTGCTTTTGTAGGAGCTCTAGTTTCTTCCCTTAATTGTGATTAGTTCTCTCTAATATGATACCAAGCTATTGATGGGTTTCGATGAATGTATGCAGGCAAAATGGTTAGTTTTAAAGATGACTTAAGTTGATTTGCCCTCTATTACAGGCTGGAGCCCACCGTTGAGACAAGCGTGGTGGCTTAGCAGGGCTTTATTTACGTGTTTACAAACCCTGCCGAGAGACTAGATGACGTGAATGCGTAATGATTCTTCTGTCTCGTTAGTGGACCGCTTTGACATTTAGTTATGTCCCGGTTCCCCCTTCTGTCCCCTTTGTCTAATCTCTTCCATTTGCGAGTGAAAGTGAAATGGATTTGTGTGCGTGCGTTGGTGTGTTTGTGTGTACTCTAATGTGTATGTCTCAGGGTTGTAGTAACAAGTGAAGTTACGAGCTCATGGTGAGATGAGCGGGGTGCTGCCTTCAGGATGGAAAATGGAGGCACCTCCACTTCACTGGGATAAACAATGCATACGTTTTTGTCTGAGAAATCAAAGGCTAAAAGTTAGCATTGCCTGTTTCTTTGTGCTGTGCTTCGAGCATTGTGAACTTCTATGAGTCATTCCTTAGCCCAGGCATGCCGAACGGTAAGTTTATATTTTTGTAAGCAGAGAGTGAAGTAACTGCTTCACAAACTCATTTGATTAATGTCCCTATACTGGGAGAGCAAAAGAGCTTAAAGGTCTTGGTATATCTGGGTCTTTGCTGCTACATAGCATCCCATTTTATAAAGAGTTTTCTTTTGCAGTATTGTTCCCCCAAACATGGTTTACGCAGTTCCACAGTTGGGAAGCTGTACAAAACCTATATCCGTCACTTCCAGTTGTGGCTTTGTAATAGTCGGCCTATCTGGTAACAGGGATGAGTTTTTGGCCAGAAGTAGAATGCAAAGTGACAGTGCTGGGACTCTGTGTATACAATTTAAGGAAACACTTCACTAACGTGGCTGACCATGGACCTCTTTAGTTAACAGCTGGAGGGAGTTTAAAGGAGGAGGTGTTGAAATGACTGCAGCTGATGAGCCCAGATGAGCCCTGTTTTAAATCCACCTCGGGCCTACCTCCTCTGAAAGATAGCGACCTGAAAACTAATTAAAGAGAACCCAATTTTATTTTCCATTGGAACCCAATTAAGTCTCCTTTCATTATGGGCTCGTCAAGAGCAGCCTCTGCTACAGGGAAAACCTTGTCCCGATGCAGGCTTTATTGAGGTCGTAATCGCGCACGTTTATTAAAACTAATCAAAACTGCACAAATTGGTTTGCAAAGGTCATATCTGAATACGAGTGGAGTATGTCTGTTCCCCCGGTTCGAGGGTAATTCAAGGTGCAGGATTCGCTCTCTCCTATACAGATTTCCCCCAAGTATTTTTATTTTTTTTTGTAGTGTAAGGAGAGACCGAGTTCACTTGTATTCGCTGCCACCCACACACCACACAGACAATAAATGCATGGAATGGACATTTGAGGCTGTGTATATAGCAGTTACACCAATACCTCACTTAAGCAGCGTCCTCTAGCCGTGCTGCCAGGATTGCTGCCAGTCTGGTATCGTTGGGCTTGCACTTGGCGAGCCAAGTGAACGACGTTGTGAATAATGAGCGTGCATGTGACGGCAAAAGGAAGTGAAAATATTCTTTAGCAGGGGTCCCCAATAGGCAGCTAAGGGTTAATTTGTGGCTCTGTGCGTTTCAAAGCAAAAATTAAGAAGCTATATTAAAACGACTTGGATACATTTTTTACTTTATTTGCAGTCTCAAGGGTAACAGCTGGCTCTTTGGTGAACTACATTTACACTTTATTTAGCTATTTGTCTTGCGAGTAAAGCTGAATTATAGGAGTTTTTTTCAGTCTTGCCTCATTCAGTCAGCCCCAGTAATCAATCAATTAAATTTCATTTGTTAAATTTTATCAGCACATTTAAAAAAATAAAAAATTTTAAGCGCTGAAAGATGCGTTTCTCATTTGAATGTACAGTAAAGGAGTATAGTTTCTAAAAAGCATAAAGTAGATGGTGAATACCTACCATGATATAGTTCTGTAAGTGTTAGTTAGCCGACTATTGTATTAAACTTCACTGAGTAGATTAATGTTTTAATATATTTGATGGCGTAATCGTATTTACATCTCCAACGTCCACTTCTCACAGTACCGCTGTAACTTTGGGGAGCAGCTGGCCAATTAAAGATTATGGGTCTAGAGGGGAGTTTTTTTTGTTGTTGTTTTTTTGTGTGTATGGCTTATGTTAACTATTTTATAAGACCAACATCCAATGTTAGCAAGCTAGCTAGCTATATTATATATGCTACTACACCGCTACCTGGCTAGGAATGTTGAAGTTTTATTTTAAGTTTAAAAGCGATCTAACAATATGAGCCAGACACAAATATAAGAGCGACTAATTAGATTTTGGGACGACTCTTAGCTGGTATAAATGAAAAGGTATATATGATGAGGCGAGGCTGAAATACTCCGGCTTTGGCGAGTTTGAGGTGTGCCCCATAGAGTGGCAACATTGTGGCCTACTTAAATGGCTGTGGGGTGATAATTTTCTTAATGTTTGTATTGGCAGTCCCTGCTGTGGGTCTGAAGCCTTCTCTAGTTTCACACAGGTCTGTTCATGAGGTGGACGCAGGCATCCAGAAGCATAGCTCTTGCTCTCTGGAGCTGGGCTCTATGGGTCTGCTTGGCTGACCGAGGGATGTGCTGGCTGGGGCCTGCCCTCTGGTTTTTCCACTCAAAGATATGAGGTCACTGAACCCATCATTGAATCTGGGGGAAACTATGCAGTGGATGAGGGCTAAGAGAAAGGCGCTCTAAATATGTAAAGGCGTATGGATTGAAAAGTAAAGCCCTGCGTTAGTAGGTACTCCACTCATTCCCACCAAATTAGCCTTCATTGAGGATATGTCACCACCACAAGATTTAAACACAATTAAGAGGCGTTTTATGCAAGACATTTTATTTTATGTTAAGGTCTGGCCGTTCTTGCAATGGCAAACACCTACTCAGTAGGTCAAATAATCAACTGCAGAGGTTGAAGAATAACGATTTTTTACCTCCCACTTGGCTGTACCTGAGCCGTGTGCCGTTCATCAGCCATAGGCTGGCTGGGTGCTACCGCATCCTGGGAAACGGCCTCTAAGGATTGGTCCCTATTAGCAGTCATCTTAGACTTGAGACTGTACTGAGGGATTTCTAGATCTTGCACGTACACGAACAGAGGACCGTCCACTTTTCGTCAAGGCTGCACCCCAGCTGACCCCGTCCGCTATGGCCCTGTCCCTCCCTGACCAAGTTCCCCTCCCAACGGAGGCCTGGTCCCTGGCCACCAACTATTACTGTCAAAGCAGGTTCTCTCTGCAAGTAACCCGTTTACTTTGCAGCACATTTAAGATTGTATCACAGAAAAGCCAGGAAGAAAAAACAAGAAAGAAAAAAAAAAAAATACTATAGCATCAGATAGTTATGAAACTGAAGAAATTTAGCAAGTGTGTGTATATAATAGCTTTTTTTTTAAATTGGTGATCGATATGAATATTCCCTGAAAATCATGGCCAAATTCCAGATAAAGGCTGCCTGTATGAGCAGTTATACTGGGATAAGTTGGCACAATTAGGGCTCCTCCCATTGTTCTGCTCTGCCACGATTCTGTCCACTACGCTCCACTTTCTGGCCAAGTTTCTGCCCGTTGTCACTCTTTTTATTTAGGTGTCATTTTTCTGGCAGCTCCTGCGCTCCTGTCCACAGCAGAGCTAAACAGAAAATAGCCATTGATCATGAGAGCTAAGGCTGGTTCAGTAAGCTGGAGTGTAGACGCTGGGAAGACGGGCTATCTGCCTGTCCTCCGGGAAGCAGGCCGGGAAAGAGGCCGCCTAGCTCTCGGACCCGTCATCTCTCGCTCCGTGTCTTTATTTCTCCTCACTTCTGATTTATTAAGTGTTGGTTGGACCAAGTTATTTATTTCTTTTGTTAAGGGCTGGAAGTGTCCAATGCTGGCCCTTAAAAACAGACACAGTTGCAATTTCTCTCTCTGTGAATTACAGGCGGATCGTTTCCATCAGAACCCCTTTGGTTTATCAAGTGGGTTCCCACATCGGATCTCCCCCCTGAGATGATAGGAGGGGTCGCCCTTGTGAAGACTTCTCCGCTCACCTAGAATCTCTGTGGCCGTGGGCGGTGACGTCCCGTTGATTAGCTTTAATGAGGGCCAGGCGGCGCTGTGTGTTAGCTTGACAGTCTGTGTGTGTACATTATGGGTGGAAGAAGGTTCTCCTCCTAATAGGCTAATATTAACCTTGAGAGCAGGAGGAGACTCTGCAATGAAGCCGACTCACTCCTGGCACTTTCATATCAAGGAGTGTGACTGCAACTGCAGACTAGATGCATTACAGCTCACCTGCGAAAAGTGCCACTTCAAAGGCTGCCTTTAAAACCCATGCAACAAGAACATTAGGCGATATTAAGTTGCCCCCTCTAATCTTCCACATTCAGAAAAATTCCACATAACGGAAGACCGTTGGTACCAGTGGCAGCTTTTCATCTATGAACACATGGCAAAAGAACAGCATTGCCAGCTATCAGAAATGTGGCAACCACGTTTGACGCACCCAGTCTAACCCCTGGCTTTATGCATAGGCAGGAATTGAACTTGAGTCATCATAACCTCCTTACATGACAAGTGCGACAACCAGCTCATTAAGCCAAAGACTTAAGTGTTTCGTCCTGGGAACTAATCATTCCTTTGTCTTCTACTTCAGGGAGTGACGTCACTGTCAGTAGCAAGCTTGTTCACAATGAGTCCTCCTACACACCTGCCAATTAGTTAGGGCTGAATTTATCGCCACAAACTTGCACAGGGATGGTATTACTCTGACTGTCGGAGTTTAACAACGTCTGCCCTTAGCCAACCTAAAAAGCAACATTAGCCGTTGAGCGCTGACGTATTCGTGTACATGCCACCTTGTTTGAAGACCTAGGCCTTATGAGAGCTGTGTTTAATAATTTGTCCGCTGGAAGGTCACGGCTGGCCCGGATCTGTGGCACGCGATCGGTGGCGTATGCGGCGCCATCACGAGGCACTCAAGGCACAGTGGGGGAACGCAGACTGGCAGCCGTCTGTCACTCCTGCCATTAAGATGCCCCTCCCCCCGAAAAAACCCAGCCAACTGCCGGACCTTCCAATTCATAATTCATCACAGAAATGGAAAACATCTTTCCGATTGCCTCGGCCACCAAGCCCCGTTTGGTGATATCCAACCCCCGATTTAACGGGGCTCGCTTTAATGGATGTGATATCGAGGCAGCACTTCTGCGTTAAAATTCATAAATTCTACTTTAATCGCCCACCCTAATTGTGTTGGCACTTTTTAAAAACCCATTACCTGTGAAATGATGATTGAGTTTATTTTCTGCATCTGTTCCAAACGAGTTTGAGCAGTGCCCTTCTCCATAAACATGAGTCGTCAGGTTGTCCGATCCTGTGCCACGTGGCTACCGTTCTCAGTCATTGTCTACGTGGCACATAGCGAACAGCGGGGCTGGTGCTGGGAAGCCGCCGACAGCTATTTAACAGGCCCATTATCTGTCAGAGAACCTGGGGCTCCCTAGGAAGAAGTAATGAGCCTCTACTACCTGTGTGGGCACCTGTTGAAACCATTATTGCTGTGTGTGTGTCTGGGGGTGGGGGGGGGGTGTTGAGAAGGTGTGCGTGAACCAAGGCAGGGCAAAAGAATAATCAGTTTTTACTTTGCTGCCAAGACTGGGAAGTTATAAAGTCTTCAACTGCCACAGCAGCTTTTGGCTCCTGTTCTAGCTTAAATGTAAAAAAAAAATTTTTCCCTCAGATGGGAGAAGTTGGGCATGTTATTTGGTTCTTCAGATGTTTGCTTGCTCACACTTTTAATTACTCCCATTCTCTCTCCTGGTCTCTGCAGTGGTGGTGCTCTACGTGCAGGGTGTTGGGTCCAAGGAGTGGAGGGAGGTAAGTGCATACATGTCTTTGCATACATGAGTGTAAGTGCTGTTTTTCCACCACTTGACAGCATGGCCATATTGGCCACCCACCCTTGACTGATTCCATTTATGGCTGCATTCTGTTCTGGTATCAAAACGATTCATCCTGTTCGGACTGTATTCATAGGCTTCACCACAAAGCAGTGCAAATAAGCAAAGCCTTCTGATTGGTCAGTTTACAAAAATGGGAGCTGATGGATTGGAGGAGTTTGAGTGAGGAGAGATGAGTGCAGCTCGCTACCCAGCGGCATCAGATGGCTGAAAGCAGGGAGGCCCGTGACCGCAAACACACCCCACCCTACATCCCTCCCCAGCCCTCTGGAGAGTGGCTTCCCACTCTGGAGGAGCTCATGCAATATTTACGGCCCCTATGAGCCCAACACAACCTCGCTCCCACCATCCTCCAGGGATCTAGCCTATGCTTCAGTCTAATGCACCACTTCATTTTTCACAAAGGGCCATCAGATTTTCCCAGCGTTATTTTTAAAGATATTTATTGAAGATCATTCGCTGCCCCTGCTCCATCACATAACTGGCCTGTGAGAGCCACTACTCGTCATTTTGACCACAACGGGGCTGCCGCCAGCTGTCCAAAATATTGAGACAGGCGGGATCAAAGTAAAAACTGAGCCCACACGCTGTTCCAAAAGACAGGAAGTGTACAGACCTAGTTGTGAAACGGGTATTAACATGGATCCCTAGCATACGCAGACAGTGGTGTGGCTGACCCAGTCTATGTCTACAAGATAGCTGTTAAGCTACCATAGTTTTGTTGTGGTCTCGCCCCACAGTATAGAGGGATTAGTACAGACAAAACAGTGGCATTTAGGTGGTGTTTTTTTGGAGGAATTTGGTTCACCCATTTAGCCTCAGGAAGCCCAGGAATTTGTGGGCATTAAGTTGTATTTCACCTCCACCCTGTCCTCCCTCGTTCTCTCTCGCTCACTCTCCCTCACTGGGGAGCCGTGTTTAATTTGTACTCTGTTTAGCTATCAAAGGAGCTCAGTAGTTGTCGCTGTGGAGGTCCAGTAACTTGCCTAGTAATGCACCATTAGGTACTAGTGAGGCACTTTTAAAAAACTCTCTGCCTCAATATATATTGATCGGGTGTTTCGAGGATTAATTGCCATGTGACTCTTTGTCCATGGCAATATTCATACCTTATGCATTTGCATATTTCTTGTTTCTATGGTTGAACATCTGCAGATTTGCATTTAATTTGATTATTCTCCTCCATGAGAGCTCAAGTGTCGTTTAATAACAGGAAAATTGTCTTTACTGATATGCTCCCCACCACCTGCCCGCTCAGTATTTGGCCTGCCTATTTGGGCTGGAGCCTGGACTCAAATGTGTTTTCTTCTGTGGGTCTTCATCCCACATCTCTGGAGACCAGGCAATAATTACTGTGTTTAAGAGAACTCCAGACACCCACCCCTCTCCTGCTGATGCTCCTGCCCCTGCCCCAAGCAAGATCAAGGAAGGGGGAACCTTGGGGAGTTAAGGGGCCAGCAGAAAAATAACTTAATTGATATTTTTCTGTTATTTATTTGCAAGTTATTTTAGTTTAATGGAAACCATTTTAGTTTTGGAAGCAGGAACCGGGCAATTTGGACAATCATGCAGGAACATAATTATTACAAAAAACAGAAAAGGAGACGAAACGTTTGGGACCCGAGTTGGTGGTGGTGGGGGGGGGGGGACTTTAAGTGCTGATTGTGGTGTCAACCCTTGACGAACCCCTCATATCCCCGGTTGGGTTCGAGTATCTTCATTATCCCATCTCTAACATGCTCAGCTGTGTGCTCTGCATATCTCCGTGGGAGTCAGGATGGATGCTAACCTATTTATTTCAGAATAACAATCATGCTTCTGATGCTCGAATCAGATGCTGAAAATTCAGCAAGCAGCCCCATGTTTTGTAGAGGATATTTCTTCCCTGCATGGATTGGAAATTTGAGGTCACTGAGGTCATGTCTACTTGAATGACTTTAGTTTCTTTCCATGTTGACCATCAATGTTGCAGTGGCGGTGTAGCCTTAAGCAATCCAATGACGAGAATTGACTTGTGATGACTGAAATGGGCTAATTCCCAATCTACGGCTGCCATGACTAATGTGTGTCATAACATTGTGATAACATTATTATTATTATAGTCATTACCATGACAGAATCATTTTCTTTATTATTAAGTCTAGAATCACCAATAATTTCCAGTGGCTTTTGGGAGCACATTATTCATTTTACATGCTGGTCCTGTTTTTACTTATTTTAACGTATCTCTCTATTCACCTGGATCGTTTCACCTTAGTGTGTGTGTGTGTGTGTGTGTGTGTGTGTGTGTGTGTGTTTAAAAACAAAATATCATTTAAATCCCATGTTCAGTTTTTTGATCCTGTGACAAATTTTGCTCTTAGTGTCATCTATGATAACGGTGAGACATTGATTCCTGCATTGGGAATATAAACAGGAATCTCACATCTATCTCACATTTACTGGTGTCCAGCTAATTAAATTTTAACAAAGAAGTCCTCGCAAAGGAAAATTTGGGAAATGATCCACAAGGGATTTGTGGCTGAAAATGTGTGTGGCTCGAATAAACTTCCTCCCTCTGCAGGATGTGATAATGGATTGAAAGGCGCAGGGCTGATAGCAGGGATTATGTGTGCTGGATGCCGATGACAGGAGGCAGTGCAGGGATCAATAGCTCATTACTTTTAGTTGTCAGAGCACACTGTGTGGCCTTCTGGACAATGTGGATTAGTATCTGATATCGAGACCAAAGGAGTACCGGCCAGCCGAGGCAAATCTCTGGGCTCCGAGTCTTCCTCGCACCGTGGACTGTGTGGACGCCAACCACAGTCATTAACCCTGGGTGCGGGGTGGTCGATGGGGATAATCACCGAAACGTCCCCCTCATTAGGTTTTCCTCTTTTCCTCTCCCCACCCAGTTTGGCAGGACAGAAGTGATAGACAACACGTTGAACCCGGACTTTGTACGGAAATTTGTCCTGGACTACTTCTTTGAGGAGAAACAGAATCTGCGCTTTGATGTGTAAGTTTCAGACCCAACATGGGCTTCCTCTCCTTCACCTGTCACCACCCCATGTCCATCCAGCTTCATGATCAACCAAGCAGGCAAGAAGAAATATCCATGTCCATATAGCTTCAACATGAACCAGGCGAGCAAGAGGCTATGGCCAGGCAACATGTATTTGCTTTAGACGGCGTGTCCACTCACTACCCTCTTCCGTAGCTTTGTTGCAGGACGGATACCAAATCAGGAACAGTAATTTATATTTGTCTTATCTGGCAATTGGGCTGGCTCTGTATACAACGTAATTGCATAATGTTCTTGCTTTTGGAATGTTTAGACTTCCATATTAAACCAAAACGGTATGCTTGACAGATTTTCTGTAAACTTTGATTCAATAAACGGAAAAGACAAATAGTGATTCATTAGGCTATGTGGGATTGCTGCTCACATTATCATTTGGACCAGATATTAAATTTATTTTGTTGTGTTGTTGCCTGTGAATGAGATTTACGGAAAAATATCATAGCTTAAGTATTCTTTCTTTCTGCAAAGCAGAGTAATGGTGTTCTTCTGAATGTCATGATTACTGTTTTATGAGAGAATTATGTGAAATCCTTTTTAGATTAAAAATCATCTCTAGGTCAGACTCTGAATAAGGGGGATGTTTATTCTCCCAGATGCAGCCATGCTTTGCACATGATTATTACCCTTATAGGCGTTATTAAACAAGCTTTCATTTTAGTGCACACTCCTAGATGTGTGGCCACTATTGAATTTCAGACCAGTGTGGTGGTCTGAAGTAAACCTGGCAGGAAAATACTCACTGTCAAATTAGATGGGTTTTAATCAACTGGGGATTTCTGTCTGTGGCAGTGAGATGAGATTCCTTTTGAAGTGTGGAAGTGGGAGGAAAGCGGGCGAAGAAGAGAGAATATCTTTATGTGATCTGAGCTTTTCAAAGCATTGAGTAGTCAACGGCGATGTATCATCCACATCCAGTACCCTGTTTGGGATTTAGGCTTTGTAACTATTTATGTAGTCTCTGTGCTGCCATTGGATACCATGTCTGTTTGTTTTGCTTTGCGGTTTGTCCGCTTTGGTTAAAAAAAAGGCCCTGAAAAAGCTGTAAACCCGCATTCCACTTCCCTGTGTCTGATCACTTCAGGGCCTGGAATGTGCCTGCATGCTAAAGTCACTCCTCCACATTACGTTTATGGGTAGATGACAAATATGCAGTAAAAACCTTTTCTTGTAAAACACAATTTTTGAAGGAAAAATACACATTTATGTAGTGTGAAATCTGATTTTTGAGAAAATATAAGGGATCACTATCAATCAATTATTTCCCTTTTTTTTTTTTTTTTTTTTTAACATTTTCACTCAACCGCACTGTAAATTATCTTGAATAACAAATTAAATACAAACAAACATGAAAGAGATTCTAGGGAGAACAAAAAATGACATAAGCATAAATAAATAAATAAATGTAGAAATAAATAATTAAATACATAAATAAATGCATTTTGGTGATGAAAAAGGCAATTTATGTAATTTTAAATTGATTTATTTATGCATTTATGCCTTTCTACATTTATTTATTTATTTCCACATTTATACATTTATGTATTTCTGTGTCCGTATGTTAATTGAGTGGGTGGTCCTAACATCCGTCTGAAGCAGGATTGATTAGCTTGGCGAACCTTGGTGAACTGTCTAGCACTGCTACGTCAACTTCTACATCCATGTCAGCGTTGAGCGGAACTAAATCCTCCATTAATCTTCCCTGACGAAGCTGAAAGTAGTCATTGGGTGCATTGTTTTCAGCATCTGTCGCTAATGATCTTAAACCATTGGCAATGGCATGTACAAAACTTTCCATCAGCTAAGCGGCTAGTAACGAGCTAAAGGCAAGGCAAAGCTACGCGTACCAGTCAAGTCAAGGAATTAGTATTAGATCTGATCACACCACTATAACCAATCCTGCTTCAGACTGATGTTAGGACCACCAACTCAATTAACATACGGACACAGAAATACATAAATACATAAATGTAAAATATATATTTCTTTTTTTATGAAGAAATGTGGAAATACATTAATAAAAAAATGTAGAATTACATAAATAAATAAATTTATGACAAATAGCCTTTTTCATTACCAAAATGTATTTTTCATTTATTTATTTATTTCATTATTTATTTAGTTATTCATGCTTATGTCATTTTTGTGTTCTCCATAGAATCTCTTTCATGTTTGTTTGTGTATTATTCAAGATAATTTACAGTGCAGCCATTTTTTGTTCTCCATAAGATTAATCTTCATTGTTAGACACTTATTTTCATATGATGTTATTTATTTGATATGAAATTCTGAATAACACAATTTTTTCCCCATGAATTGGACTGGGACTTGCACTGCTTCAATAAATGCGAGTTAGACTTTGCCGTCATCCTTTCAAAGCTGTTGAAAATTATACCAATTTATGATGAGTGATGACTATATCTCCTAATGAAATACTGAACTGTTTTTATTAAAGATATTTTGAGATAAACAAACATTTTTGGTTCTTTTATGTGTGTCACACTATAGGACATTATGTCACACTAAAGGACAGAAATTGTAGTTATTACATTAAAGAGGAAGTGAAAGGTATTACATTACATTACAACTTTCAATATGTCAAAGAAGAAAGAACGTTTCAGTTTGTACTTTCAACAATGGGTAGTCATTCAGTATGTTACTGAAACTCTAGAGCCCCGCCGCTGCGCGGCACAGCTAAATATGTTTATTACTCAAACTATATCTGAATTCATCTTTTAAAGTATCATTTTTTATAGCATATTATTTTTTAAAGTATGTAATTGCTGCATTTCTCATTTAATTTCAATTTACTTTCTGTGTCGTTCTATTAGGACCTCCTCCTTTCTGTGTGGATCCCTGTTTATTTTCTCTCTATACTTCGTGTCCTCTCTCTCCCAGTAATTTCTCTCCCTCAATTCTTTCTGTCTAAAATAAAGTTAAGAGTCACATTTTATACTTGTTTTCATGACACTTTATAGCAGTGCAAATTTTCTACAAAAACATCTGAAAATATTTTAATGAATGTAATTATTGCATTTAAAAAGTTTTAAAATGGTCAAAAAAGAATACAAAGGAGTTAAACAAATCTTATTTAATTATTTAAAATGCTTCTTAAAGAGACCTTGTCCTCTTTCTTTGACATTTTTGTCCTCTGGTGTGACAGTTACAGGTGTCACATCAGAGGACATTTCTGTCACACCAAAGGATTTTTCAGCCTTTGTTTGACATTTTTTGTGTCAGTAAATGACAATACTATACCTAACTAACCTGTCATTAGCAGTTAGCAGGACACAGTTGATAAATTTTTCCATAGTTTTGTACTTTAACATAGTTTTTAATTGAAAAATATAATTTAGGGCTGTCACACCAAAGGACAAAAAAAGTAACACTTTCATAGTGGTTCAAAAAAAGTTAAATATTTGAACAATTCTGAGACAGAAACTTACCATGTGCACATCTAGGACTTCACAGGGGCCTTAAGTAACATGACCTTTAATGGGGTCCTTCAACTAAATAAAGTTGTCCGTGGAATTTACAGATTAAAATCAAGATAAGGTGTCACACCGGAGGACATGGTTTTCAGTGACAAAATGTATCAAGTTCCTACGCTTTTCTAAATATATGGATGAAATAAATGATTGCCATTTACTAAAAAAGACACTTGTAACTTTATGCCTGAGGTATTTATCAACATTTTTATGCTTGAAACAGTCTCACCATAGGACAATTTTGAGATTTAGCTCAAAAATTTAAAAAATCTAATAACAAAGTTTTTATAATGACAGGTCTTTGTAAAACAAAGAAATGTTTAACCATTTGCTGCACTTTAAATCATGACAATAATAATTATATTAATTTTTATCTAGTGTGACAGTTAAATTGCCATATCACGTCAACAACCCATATATAGAGTGACCAGAAGTCCTGATTAAACCGCAACAGTCCTGATTTAAGTGCGTTTGCCCTGTGTCCTGACAGATAAGGATGCTCTTTGTCCCGATAATTAGTTTGATGGGAAATTTTGTTTGCTGAAAATAAAAATGCCATCTGTTTTTTTTATTTTTTTTATTTCAGTCACTCAGTGTATTAATAAATTGCATGCGTTGCTTAGTGACTGGTATCAGACAGCACTGTGTTTAGCTTGCAAGGGAAAATTTATAAAGGTAACAGTTTGGTGCTAATCCAGGATAAGCTTTAAAATTTTTCCAGTTATAAAAGGAAATTATACTGATCCTAGAATCTACCCATAGAGATCATTTACAGCAAAATTCCTTGAAGCCACATCACAGCCATGCCAAGAATCGCAACAACTGACAAGGCCCTTCTAGAGTTGAGAATGCCCCTGCATGTGTGAGCCAAAGGATGTCCTTAAAGGTATACTGTGCACAGGTTAAAAACATTTAAAATGATGGTGCAGGGTGGAGGGATGTGCTGGGACCCTAACACTTTCATCACCATATAACAACTGATAAAACAATCCCAATGCACCAAGGTTTAAAACTGCAGCATTTACCCAGTGTATGAATAGTGCAGAAACTATTAAATATTTCATACATTTTTCCATTGTCGGCTATAATACAACAAGGCAGCACTACAGTGATAGAAATTCCAAGACAAAAATTTATTTTCCATACATGGATGCACGTAAGCTTCCAGGAAAAAACAATGTTCCCCGCCATTGAAAATAAGCTTGTGCCGGAGGCATCTTAGTCAACTGTGCTGTAAGGGAGCAAAAAGTTTCAAATACGCCAGAAATGTCCGAGGAAAGTGATGGAAAATGCCCAATGAGAACGAATGACAAGATTAAATATGAACTTCAAAAAAGGCCACCCAAGTTTCATTGGGTGGGTATTGGCTGGGCTTCTTACGGCTCGTGGCAAAACCATTGAACCCTATCAGCACCTGCAGGCTAGCCGTTCCATCAGGGATGCGTGGTCAGCAGTGTTAAAAATGACAGCTTGCGAAGGCAATTGCGATGTACGAGGCCAATCCTGTTTTCAAAGAAAACAGAAACATTTGCTGCCTTGTTTGGAAGGTGACACAAGATCAAATTGACATCACATACTGTTGGGAAAAAAATGGTTTCTGAGGCAACCATTCATCTCCATTTTTGAGATCTCCATGACAGTCTGGCATCATCAGGGTGTAATGCCTTGCGAACTAGAGAACTCCTATTGAACATCTGAACCCAAAAATTTGTTTACAGAACCAAGAAAATCTGGTGAGCTTGAGAAATTGTCCATGGGTAAAGAAACTGCTAGGAGGCTGGATAAAAAATGGACATGCCAGACTGGCTGTCAACCCAAGCAAGTATTGCAATCTACGAAGACATTGTTAAGTGAAACACATAAAATCTGTTTTCGTGACTGGCCTTCACAATCTCCATAACTCAATCTAGTTGAGTTACATTGTGGTTGTGGTTTGAACTCATTCACGGAAGAATACCAATCATTTTCCATAACCACTTTTGCCGTTTGGGGGCTGGGGGAGGCAGACAAAAGGAGAAGGAGAATAATACATGAACAATACAAATAAAAGCCTATACTTCTGAAAGTTCTCTAAGCAAAAATGAACCTAAACACAAGGTAGATATTATGGATGCAACTGCCCGTAATGAATAAACTACCGAACTCACTGGAAGTGCCTTATTTGTGGAGAGAAACAGACGAGAGAATCAGAATGAAGTGGAAGCCTGGTAAATTTTTAAGAAATAAGATTTATGGCCATTGGCACAAATTGGAACCTGTCTATGACATATCTCACTTTTGATTAAGGCAGTATTACCAGATGCTCTCATTATTTTTCTGTCATGATGCGTTTTTATTTGAGAGTATTACCTTTTATTTTGCAGTAAAGTGGAAAGCAATGTAACCAGGCAAGAAATGTTACTAATTTAATATTGAACATTGAAAATCGTAGCTTGTATATTCCACAGGGCAACCATTTTCAAGGTGTGAGGACTGGTCTAAGTATTTATTTATTTATTTATTTATGGACTTTCTACGAAAGAAAGCCTGAAATGCTACCTAAACCATTCTCGCTTTTCTGCTTTCTGTCTCAATTTAAGGCGAGCCACAGCCACCCGATAAAAGTATGCGCACTCTGTAAGGCAGTTCATCTCTTCAGGCAGTGAGCTATTTTATTTGAGCTCAATGTGTCTCTAACATGAATTTATTATAACAACATATATTTTCTCTCTTTGGCCCAGAAGGCCAGAGCCCATTTAATCTAAAATGGAAATCATTAACTTTTTAAATGCTTCTTTGAGCAAAGTGAGTCGGCCTCTCTCTCTGTCTCTCACTAGTTCAAGGTCCTTGTCACCCTTAGTTTAATTTCTATTTTAAATTTAATTTTAGGCCTTACCAACACAGAAAGGGAACTCAGCAAGACAAAATATATCACAGTATGTCATATTGTTTGTTCTTTGGTTTTAAATGTAAATTGTTCAAAATAAACTAAGAAAGATCAAACTAATGCTATTTTTGACATCTCTCCAAAAGCAATATGTAGAGACTTGGCCTGGATTGACAAATGAAGGGCCCGTGCGCCTTCTCCAAATGGACCCTCCAACCCCAAGTCCTGGCGTCACCAGGACGGAGAGTAGATTAACCAGTCCTGATAAAAAAAACTCTCTGTTCTGTAAGCTGCAGCAAAATGTATCCCTTAAATTATACCAAATTTAAGGTAGTTTTATTTTTTTATTTTTTGAATTAAAATTTAAAATGAAAAATCTCCTCATATTCAAGGACTATGCTTTCAAACCGTGAGACAGGCTTAATAAGTAACTAATGATTGTCCTGCTAAAATGTTTTTGTCCCAGAAAGCAATGTGGCAAGAGCCAACGCAGACGCTTTCCGCTTTTAATGCTCTTAAAGTTCTCTTCTTAAAGGAAAAGAGAACTAGGTATTTGAGTTTGTGATGTCGGTTCCAAGGTAACAAAGGACGTGATGGTATTGTTGACTGTTTTTACTGACAGACTCCGCTTGTCATTTTTGAGCATTGATCTATCTGTTTGCATTTACCTCACTCAGTCTCTCATTTCCTTATCCTTTTGTGAGCCTGCTAGAGGTGCGTAGATTCATAATGGTTTTCCCTCTTTACTTTTTATTATTTGTATTTATCTCTGCTTATAGCTGCAGCACACCACAATTAGTTTTCTCCAAATTAGTCAGCCTTCACATTGAACTCACCTAAATTTACCATACAATTTACCAAATTCAAATTTACCGTTTACATTCTACCAATCGTATTGGGATTGCTTTCTGGAAGATAGTATTCGCACAATCTTATTGGTTAATAGTGAGTGTTTAAACAATTTGTAAACGCATGACAATTGGCTTGTTCATCATTTTATTACAGCGAAAAACCAAGCATTGTACAAATTACAACCACGCCGTCATTGTCCCCTGGTGTGCAGAGGCCCTGGGGCAGTTGCCCTATTTGCCCATCTCTAGAAACCATTGGTGCTGTGATCTATCACCTAATAAAATGGTTAGTGTCTTTCTAGCACACAAGCACGTCTTTGGACAGAGGAAGGAAACCTGAACACCGGGAGGAAACAGAGTAACAGACATTTAAGTTTGAAGCAGCGCTGTCATTATATGTTCTTTATTACTATGTAATAAATGTAGAGTTTTAGTTAATGTAGTTTCTTACTGTTTAGCCGGGTGCATTGACTGCTCACGTTAATTCACAAGCTTAATTTGTTAATAATTTGTTTTCCACAAAAAATCGCTATATGCCCTGTAGACTTTAGAATTCAAACAATATCTTCCTGAAATAAATCAAATATGACCTGATTTGTACATCAGTGCGTCTAAAAGGCTTCATTTAATTTTATTGTCATTGTAATGCGAATTTGAGAGGATTTTATGGGGTTTTTGATGACCCTACTTTTCAGCAGTTTCAAATCTAATTTTAGAACAATCTCAAACCTACAAAGAAATAGGTAATTCAGTTTTATGCCATAAGAGTAATCTTTTTGCTCTTTGCTGCAGAAAGGAGGAGGCAGATTGTGGGCGGGAGAGAAGGAAAGGAGGCTGAGGCAAATTTAGCAATAATGGCTGTCTGGATTTTGCTGGTATTACTGTGATTTTCTGTCCGGTGCAGGTGCAATGTACGCATCTTCCCAGGATCTCTTGACCGTTGTTAGCTTTGCAGTTCCATCAGTGAGCGATGTGACTCTCCTCCAACTGGCACTGAACCTCCTGTACGGGCTGTGTGGCCTAGCGCGTTAAAACAGGGTGAGTGGGTGGTGAGTGGGCCAGAGGAGCCTCCTTTTCAAGCTGTGTGACCTGTGTCGTGTTATAACAGAGCAAATGGGAGGCTGGTTGGTCAGAGGAGTCTTCTGATTGATAGATTTCGCATAACCGCTAATACGGGGATACATTCTGCAGTACATGGGTAGGGTTACGCTATTCTCTGTCCTGTGTTTTTTTCGTGTCATGCAAAAACATTCACGTTTGGAAATTTGAAGCAGTACCTGGATGCTTAATCAATGAATTAAAAGAAACTGTTGAAATCTTAACTTCAGTTACAATATAACTTCATGCAGACATGACTGGTTAACCAAGGCGTAATGTAAGAAAAGCCTTTAGAAGGCGACAGAAAGTAACCTGCCAGGAAAAAGGATTCGTGGACTGGAGGGAGAGGAATACCCAGGAGGGGGGGGTTCCATCGACAGCTGTTCATCTGAGCAGAGATATCTCGGCGTCGCGGGGAGACCGGCGTGTGTCACAGAACGGGGGAAAGGACAGGTTGTTTTTTTTGTGCAGTTGGGGAAACAGTGGTATTGCTTAGGGATTAGGTCCATAGGGAGAACATCAATGGGCTTATGACTGAGCCTTGGGACACAACCAGTCAGAAGGCTGACTGGGTTGGGCATGAATCCTCAATGTGAAGGTATGGTGCTTGGTACAGCTGGCTAAGGATGCAGCGACTTACTTTAAAGTAATGTCACTATCTATCACGGTCGCACGGTCGACACGCACCACTGATGTGTGAAATGAATTAAAACATGGCAGGGATTATTCATCAGGTACATAATGGTATAACATCGTAGTCCTTAAAGGACATGTGATGTCAAGCAGAGCAAGGAGTGGTCAATTAAATGGACGCTGATTGCTTCTTGATACGTGTGGCAACATTTATTTATGTTCTAAATTGTTTTTTCTGTTTTTTTATTTCTTTTCTTTTTTTTAATTTGCTTTCTTTTAGATACAACGTGGATTCCAGAAGTTCAAACATTTCTAAACATGTAAGCACTTCCTATGCACGTGTACTTCCGTGTCTGTCTTGGTGTTTTCTGTGTATTCATTTGGAAGAATATTTTGGACTGTCACCTGTGACAGGGACCCTTTGTACTATTGGGGTTGACCCAGATCTGTTTGTAAGGAAGGCTGAAGACCTGTGTGACAAAACTGATCTGTTCCACTGTCTCAGGCTGGGCTGATGTCAGCCAGCAGCCCTGAACACTGCTCTAGGGGCTGGTTGTTAAGCAGCCAGCCAGCAGCCCTGAACACTGCTCTAGGGGCTGGTTGTTAAGCAGCCAGCCAGCAGCCCTGAACACTGCTCTAAGGGCTGGTTGTTAAGCAGCCAGCCAGCAGCCCTGAACACTGCTCTAGGGGCTGGTTGTTAAGCAGCCAGCAGCCCTGAACACTGCTCTAGGGGCTGGTTGTTAAGCAGCCAGCCAGCAGCCCTGAACACTGCTCTAGGG